>VXAB01005224.1:0-23178 GCA_013399175.1 Odontophorus gujanensis
AGTCACCTATCCTGCTGCTCAAGGAACAACTTGTTATTGCATTAGAAAAGGATTTTCTACACATCAATATGGGACTATTTCTCTTCTGTTGTTGTTGATGGTATATAGTGATTTGAAAGAGGAAAAATTAGATGGACAAAGGCAGTATTTTCAATCTTTCTGTTTCAACTGTCCTTGCACTCCGTTGTCACAGGTGTAATGTATACTCAGTTCTGTGTCTCCATGTCCAAAGTAAACACTTTGACACACTGTAGGAGTTTCATATACCATAAACAAAATCATTTACTTTAGTAAAGTCAGTTTAGTAAAGGCATCTGCAGAGGCTCTGTCTGTCCCTACTCCAAGTCAAAGCAAGTTCAGCATCACAGTGGAGTCATAGGAACCCAGAGGACTTTTAAAAACTCCCAGGAACTTAGACTCAAAGAATTACTAAGGTTGGAAAAGACCACTAAATCACCTAGTCCAGCAACCCATCCACACCATGCCACAAACCATGACCCTCAATGCCACATCTCCACATTTCTCAAACACCTCCAAGGATGGTGACTCCACCACCTCCCTGGGCAGCCTGTGCCCATGCCCAAGGTTATTGGTTCCCTGTTGCAAAGCTTATCCACCCTCACTATGAACATTTTTTCTCCTGCATCCAGGTGAAATTTCCCCTGTTCCGTCACCTCCCTGTTGCCCTCTTTCCTTGTGCTATGAGGACCCCAAACCTGCCTTCTCCACCACCTCCCATTTAGAGCAATAGAGTCCCTGACCCCATCTCTTCAGAGTCCCAATCCAGAATCCCCTATTTAGATGGGTGGAGCTCTGGCTCTGATTATCTTAGGGGTTCCAAAGTCCTTCAGATTCATCTTATGAGGGCTGGGTAGAAGGGAAGATCAATTCCCTGGCTTCATCCTGCTGCTCTTCTGTACATGGTAATCCCTCAGTGCTGCTAAGTCTGCTTCCAGAAAACTGGTCCAGTGAAGAATGAGTAATGTTTACCTGTTCAGACAACCATACCCTAAGGCATTATAATACAATACCATTAAGATCCAAAAGCCCAACATTGAAAAGATTTTCAGTCCAGTATAGTCATCCAAATATTTGCCTTTATATATATATATATATATAAGAAATAAATATGACAAACCACTGTTTGATTTATGTGTTCTTCCAAGCTAACTATAATCACCTAGGAGACAAATAAATAAACACAGCTTTCACTTGGACGGTCTAGACTAGAAACCACAGACCTCACACCAAAGTGTGAGATAAGAGTCTCATAAATAACAGTAAAATGGGGCTCTTTCTTTTCTAAATTGTATTTTAATTGGCTCTGAACCAACAGCAAAACTTTCCATCATAGAATGGTACATGTGAAATAAAACTTCGGGACAATAAAAATTGCTGAATTCTTTTTGATATTGAACTGGAATTCTGTAAGAATACTGTAACAACTAAAATATAGAACTAAAAAAGAAAGTTCATTGAATGCTTCATTTTCACTCTGTTTTGTGTTCTTGGCTCCTGTAAGGTTCGTGGGTATTCTCTTAAGGTGATCATTAGGTACAGCTGCAGGGCTGTGCTAAAGCACCTGGGTGTCTCAATCTATCTTCTATTCTGTTTGCCTTCTCACCTTCAGCTGACCATTTCTACCCAGGATCCACATGCCTCAGGTGTCTTCAATGGCTACAGACCTACAGATTCTCCTTCAGATGGGCAGTTCAGATGGAGGAACAGAGCCTGTATACGACCAGAGGCAGAGGGTTGCCAAATCCTATAACTTTCCAAGCATAGCATCATAGAATCCTTAGAGTTTGAAGGGATCTCTGACAGTCTTCTTGTCCAACTACTCTGCAATGAACAGGGACACCACAGCTACATCAGGTTGCCCAGGACCTGATCCAGCCTCTCCTTGAAAGTCTCCATGGAAGGAGCATCAATCACATCACTGGGTAACCAATAATATTAATATTCCATTAAAACTGTATAAATTCAAGTGCGCTTTTAATTTACAATTTAGTTTTGCCAGTCCCCAGATCAGGACACATGGGTCCCTCTAGCAAAGAAAGAGGATGTGGCTGAAGCAAATATCTTTTGATTTGCCATATGTGGACTGGAAACAAGTGTGTTTGCTCAAAGAGGTGATAACTAGTGACAACTAAGCACTGAGAAGCAAAGGTTTTTTTTCTTTGCAAAGTATGAAATAATTTCTGATTGTCCCTTAAAATATTTAGTTCAGAGTGCCATTTCTTCATCCTGTCATTTATCCCAGTAGGAGCTAACAGGTGACACCACTCACTGAGCAGATGGGAAGCTGAGGCAAAGCATGGCCCATCACAAGAGCTGAAGAGTGCCAGGCACCAGAAGCTGCTCTACTTTGCTCACTGCCCCATCATTACATTAAGTCCACTAAAACGAATTTGGAGAGGGTATCTTAAAAAGCATTTTCCCTACCACCTCTGGAAAAGAGTAAACTTGTAACATTTTTCTATAGCTAACAAATCACTATGCACGGGGGATTTCGTTATCTGGCATCTGTTAGGAGCACATTGCATTGAGTAACAAAGCTAATCCCCAGATAGCCCATTTAGTCAATAAATAAAGGCCAAGACTTTACTAAGTTCCCCATGCTGTAGCGCTGAAATGGCAAGCTCACAGTTCAACTATCTCAGCAATGCTTTTAACTCCTAACCCAGAGGCCAGCACCTAGATGGTGAATTTTCTGCTCGGCTGGCTCTGTAATAGTTTGCTGTGCTGCAGTGTGCCTCTCTGCTGTGCCAAGTTGTCTCTGAGCACTGTGGTTATGGTCAGAAAATAATCTCATTAAGTATAAATTATGTTATTCAGAAGACACCCTTATGGATCACACTCTTTAATGTGAGTTTTTAGCAATTAAAAAATAGACTGTTTGAAGATGCATTAGTTCTTGAAAAGTGGGAAAATACATCTGGCACATCTCACCCCAAAGGCACAGAAATGCAAACTGTTGAAGTTTGGTTATTGAATAGGAAAGTATGCTGACCTGATTTGGGAACAATCCCATTGGTCTGAATTGCTGCACTTACACTTCACCACCGCAGCCCATTGCTGAGCAGTATGTCCCAGAATATCAATGATGCAGTCCTAACATGCTGTATCCCTGATAGGAGAAACAAGACTAAAAATTAGGACAAAGTTTTTCCCAGAATTAACTTGGATCCAGACTCAAAATTATATGCACATTCAACTTTAAAAATATAAACTGTCGTGCAGCAACTTATTGTCTGTGCTTCTGCAGAGCCACAGCAAGACATGAAAGTTTTCCTCTCCAGTTAATTTTGCTATGTAAGATAAAAATTAATATGCCATTAAACAAATCATGAAAGTGTATTGGGAAAGCTGGTCTAGGGTATAAATAGACCAATGCCATACTCTGAATTGTTGCAGTTTTACAGTTTAAGAAGTTGGATATGGTCACTGTCAGACAGTCATTTCTATTCTCTTAGCATCTTAAAATTGTAAAATAACATGAGTTACTATATTCCAGGGGAGTTAAGAAACTCAGCTCCTCAGCAATAAACTATGAGACATTAACTTCCTTTCTTGCAGTCAAATGTATATATTTTAAAACTGCAACTCCACGAGAGTTGTAAGAATATAAACATACTCCCAGATGAAAAAAAAGTAAAAAAGAAAAGTAAAAAAGATTTTAAAAAAACAACAAAAACATATATATATAGGGAAAAAGAAAACCCCAAGCTATGCCATCAGCATACAGTAAATAACAATAAATTTGATAATTTAAAACAACAAAAATTAAAACACGAAACAAATGAAAACAAAACAAAAAGAAACAATGCTAGAATAAATAAAAACAAAGAAAAAATTAGGCAAAGGAACAAACAGACAGGTAAGAAAGCAATGAAGACAATGTTTTTTCTGCAGTAGAAATTAGTATGTGACAGAAAAGTTTCATGTTCCAGAACAACTTGCAGATGAAAAGAATTTTCTGGCTTTTCTCATCCCAGAAAAAGAAGACTGACTGACACTCATGTTGCAAATGCTCTGGTGAGATTTCCTGTGGAGGTGGGTGGATAGGGGGTAAGGTAAATACCGAAAGGATGAAGTGCTGTCCTATTGCACACAGCTGGACTCTGCAAACCACCAAAGGCTGACAAGCATTGGATCAGATAAATTATATCCCAGAGATCTTCAGTAAGCCCCAGGGGACAACACAAAGCCTTTGGAGGAGTCCTTTTGACATAATGTTTTGCATGGAGGGGGAGGAACTAAGTAATGGAGCCAGGCGAAACTCATTTGGGCTGTGTTCAGTGCTCTTGGCTGAAGGCTGGAAAACCAGTTATGTACCATGAGGGAGAAAGAAATGTCATGACAAAGATTTTTGCCTTGAACTTACTTTTGTCTCTCAGGCCTTAAACTGAAAGAAGCACTTACAGAGAGTATTGTGAGTTTTCTGAGCAAAAAATGCTATGAAGACTGCCTATTTATAAACAAAACAGACACAATTACCAAAATGACTGTCTCCTCTAAAGACAGGACAGAAGAAAACAGTTTCAAGCTAAAAGGGAGAGATTTAGATTGAGTTTAAGAAATAAGTTATTTTACAGTAAGGATGCTGAGGCACTTTAACTGGTTGCCCAGAGTGGTGATGGATGCCTCATGAAGACATGCAAGACCAAGATGAATGGGGCTCTGAGCACCTGATGGAGCTGTAGGTCTCCCTGTTCATTGCAGGGGGGTTGGACTAGATGATCTTTAAGGGTCCTTTCCATCTCAAACAATTCTATGAGGCTATGTGTGTTTCAGTTCTCTAATCAGTTCTCTAATCATGGGGAGGCACCAAGTAGCATGGCATGGCCACAGTGACAAGCAGACACAATGTCAAATTTCAGATATTTCTTTGCCTGTGAAAGTTCATAACCTGGAAAGAATTTTGGAGAAGTTTCTGGAAGATCATCCACAGGACTCTGAGATGTGTTGGGTGAATAAGAACACAAATACATAGGATCGTTTGAGTTGGAAGAGACTTTTAAAGGTCATCTACTCCAACTCCCCTGCAATGAACAGGGGCATTTTTGACATTGGCAAACTCAAAAAAACACTAGTATTGACAAGGTCTGTGAGGACATCATAAGAGTCTGTAACAATGTTGAGAAGCAGCCAAGCACTCCATGAGATAAGAGTCAGATGCCTGGTGAATAATGGACCATTGATAACAACAAGATTCACAGGGTCTGATACAGGAATCAACTTTTGTGATCTGCATGGGAAAAGCACACTCAACATTTGGCATAATTCAAGCCCTCAGAGAATCTACATCTCTGGTCCTCGTGTGTCCTCTGGCTGCCCCCAGTGTGACGCACAGCAAGGCTGACAGAGAAACAAAGACAAATTCTGATGACTTTGAGGATAAATAGCCTACTCCTCATGTGGACACAGCGAGAGTTCCCAAACAATGCAGCTCAGCTCAGACAGATCTAATTTAAGAATTTATTGGTCATTCATTGCTCTGTCTGAAATCACTTGGTGAGCAAAATAAAGGACATCAGCTTAAAACAAAGCGATTTCATTTATTTGGGTGTTTTGCTGCTTTTCTATTTTGTTGTTGTTGTTGTTCTAATTCCATTTTTATTCCTATTTTTAGCTTGAGTGCATCTAGTTCTATCTGAGTGATGTCCAAATCACTTCTAATGAAACTTACTAAGTGCAGGTCACAAGCCAGGGTTTAGCACCGTCTGTAATCAGAATTCAAGAGGATTAAATGCATACTGAGGGGCAGCCAGCATGAAAATGCTCTCAATATTCTCAGTTTAAATTGAATTAAGAGTGCATAGACCTTGCTTTATCAGAACAGCCACTAATTTATCCTCAGAAAAGCCCGCATAAATTATTTTTGTGATGCTGAAGTTCTTACTGGGTGAGCTCTAAGTAGGTAAATTAAAGCAGTCCAACCCCAGCTGTTCTATAATTCTATGAAAGATGAGAAAATCTCTACAGACTCTGGAGAACTCTGGTGTCAATGCAGCTGACCTTCCAGCTTCTAACACTGACATGTGACATGTCAATCACAATTAGTGCATGGGATGCAAAATTTTCCAAGATGTGGTCCATTTTGCACAAGCAAATTTCATTATTAAATAACTGAAAAAGATGGAAAAAGCAACTGGCACTTTAAAGGGTTCGGCTTAATAGGCACTCTGCCTGCTAATGTTAAAATCCACCTGGTTTATTCTAATTATGTTTAGAAGAGAGAAGACATATTCATCAGGCATCCATCCTGCTCAGACCAGCAGCAGTGAAATCCCAGCTCCCTTCAAACATCATTTTTCATCTTGTTTACAGAGTCTGCCAAGTTCCCAAAGAATTAAGGTCTTACTTGGCCCCATTCTGATTGCAAGCAGATAGGGATGAACATGAGCAGCCAGAAGTCCGTATCTGTTTGCATCAAACATGTTAGTGTGGGCATAGAATACCAAATGGCTCCTTCACTTGTTCACATACTCACTCACTCTGCCCATGCTGCAAGAACTGAGAAGTGAAATTGTTTTAGCAGTGACAGACTGTTATCACTTATACTAGTGTAATGCTGGACCAACTTACTTTGGCAATGGGGAATGAGGGCACATGAATATCATAAAATCATAGAATCATTTGAGTTAGAAAGGACCTTTAAAGATCATCTAGTCCAACTCCCTTGCAATGAACAGGGACACCTACAGCTCGATCAGGTGCACAGAGTCTCATCCAATCTGACCTTGATAAGAATATGGGCTGGAGCTCTTCTCAAGAGAGGTTTCACCATAACCTCCTCTATAGCAATCTGCAAAAGGCTGAGTACATTAAATAAATCTGAGAAACAGATTTATCTCAGCAGTAACAGAGGGAGTAAAAATATTTTCTGCTTTGGGCTATATAGGTGAAAATGGCCTGTCACCAGGATTTTGACTTTCTGAGTTAAAATTGTCAAGTAACTGTCAGCTGCCTGGAGCCATGGAATGTGACTTAGAGTAATTGATTGGTCTCTGTTATAATAAAGCTCCTTTTAGAATATATCTTCTCAGACACCGTGACAGATCACTTGGGGACTTCTTATCAGTGAAATCTTCCTTCATACACAGCAGTCTGACAGAAATAGAAAAAATAGACTTTGGTCAGTTCATCCAACTTGTTCTGTCCTTTTGGACTGTATTTATTAAGAGGGAACAGTGCGACTGCCAAAGGTAATATTAGCATAAGTTAACAGTACATTCCTGCAATGAAATCTCCCTGAGAAACATTGTGAAAAAACATCCTTCTTCAGTGGTTTTGATCCAAAAACACAGCCATCTGAAAGCAAATCTGACTGGGAAAAAGGTGACAGAACCACTTGCTTTCCATTCTCCAAACACTGAGAAGAGCATTAAAATAATTATGAACTTGGCACAGATCAAGGGAATGGAAACAAACAAATTTTAAATACTTAGCAAGTGAGAATTTAAACACGATTTACATAGTAGACCTGCAGTGAGGGTTTTGTCCTTCCTGAGATCAAGGGCAGGTTGCACACGGATCTGCAGGAGAAAGCCAAGGCTCGTCATGAATAGACAAGCTACACCATCTTTGCAGTTCAGATAGCATAGTTTACTTGATGAGAAGGCAACTCAGACAGCATTTCCCAACCAAAAATGTTGGTTTTATTTCCATTAAACTCATATTGTAAAAGAGAGCCCGAGCCAAAACCACAGAAGTCTCCTGGTTTTACATTACAACTGGATGAAGCCACCAGTCAACTTTACATGTTTTCCATGTATAGAAAAATAAAGCAAATTATCCACAGGCTTGGCAATGGGAAGGAGAACATATCCCCAGTTCAGGGCTAACAGTGAATGAAGGCTACGTTTTTTATAGATTCCCTTACAAAGCTTTTCCACAGCTGTATCTGCTTTATAAATAGTAGTCAAATTAGTTGTAGTGTAATTCCACCGCAAAAGTGGCCCCTCAGTATTTTTCCACAAATTTGTACTGATGTCTTTCATAAAGAAACTCAACTCTTTGTTTAAAAGCCTTTTGCCAGTATCTTGTTTGTGCAGTTGTAGAGTAAAAACTAGGACTGTTTCCAAATGGGCAATGTGTTTATTCATTATTTTTATGTCAGTAACTATGAAAATCATATTATCTTCACTTGATGAGTGGTAACAGAAACACCAGACACTAAAGACTAAGTTTTGAGAAGTTTTCTGTGGTGACTTCTTGGATATCTATCTGTGCAAAAGTCCACTAAGCCTTCCAGACCAGTAAATCTTTTCAAATATACAGAGCAGCTTTCACAGTATTCATTAATAACAAGTAATTCTAAGTCAATCTTGGCCTCATTATTTGGAAAATATTAAGCCACTCCTTCTACCACCAAATTAATCTTACATGCAAGTGTGTTTTTTCCTTAAGTCTTAAAGATATCACACTACTTCCTCTGATTTGTAGGATAACAAGGATATTGTTATCAACACTAACTAAGGAAACACTAAAGTATTTATTGTGTTTCCTTAAACCAGAATTGTGCCTAGAGAAAATGAGGGAACAGGGGGATAGAGTGTTTTAGCCCAAAATAGCAAGAATAGCAAAATATTCATCAACTGACCTAGAAATGAGACAACTACACTGCACACACATCGAATAATGCAACGACCCACTACACAAAGCCGAGGTTTGAGGTGGAGACTTCAGTGATTCCTTAGAATTATGCTTATCTTTAGCACCCTTTGAGTATCTCCTACTTAGAGGAGACCAGCAAAGAGCTTGTACATCCTAGCCCTATGCCCAGCACTCTGCTTTCTTTATAGTAGGAGCTGTAAACTAGCCTCCATGTGCCTCCATGTGCAAAGACCTAAGGGACTGCCCAAACAGAGCATCTGGGGACAGAGGTCTCAAGTGAGCCCAGGGTCTTGATCACTCCCAAGCAGCAAGAAAAGGAGAAAAAGAAATAACAAGCTGCAAAGAGCAGTACCTTCTATGTACACTAATAAAAAGGATTTGATTTGCTCTCCAAGAACTACAGCTATTTAATAATACAGGTTACCACACTTCAAATTGAACAGATGCAGAGTGGTGGAACATTTGCAGGCTTCTTTGCAGAGTTGATTAAATGCTGGAGGAATTAATAATGATGGAGAGAACTGGCTGAGAGAATGGTTGTAATCTTCCAGGGCAACAATAGCTGTGGAAATAAAGTTAGAGTGTATGTGCTCCTCATAATACTGCTTAATAGGAAAGTGAATATATTGCTCGTGTACATGTTTTCCAAAAAGTTTCTTGAGAGCTATGCTCCTACATAAAATTTGGGTAATCTCAAAGTTCAGTGGAAGATGCATTAGTTTAGAAGATTAGAAGATGCTCCTCCCCATTAGAAGATGCTCCTCCCCAGAAAGAGGAGCTCTTCTTTCATTTCAGGGTCAAGTTCTATCCATATTATATCCTGCAGGAGAAAACTCCACTAGGGAACACCAAGAAAATGAACACCATGGAAAAACTTGCTTCTCTAATGAATATCTACCCATCAACGAAGCAGTGCAATATGAAGGCTTACCAAGCCAACAAGATCTATGCAGGGAACACTGTGTGGGAGCTGTTATCATAGTGGCAGGTACGCATGTTGGAATAGGTAGAAAAAAGATGAACCTTCCATGCAGTGATCAGGAAAGTATTGGGTTGAGTTCACCATGAGTCTAAGACCTCAGGTCCAAAGGAAAAAAAAAAGGATTCTAGCATCAGATTGCAGAGCAGAGCCTGAAAATAATTTGATTTCATTGATTATGAAACTAATTATAAAAACACTAATTTAGTTTCCATGCAAATGACCACCACCTTGCCCAAGGAACCAAGAGGCACCATTGTCCCATGTCAGAGCTCAGATATCAGAGAAAATATGGGAATCACAGAACTGTAGGAGTTGAAAGGAACCTCTGTAGATCATCTAGTCCAACTCCTTGCTAAAGTAAGTTCTCTAGAATGTATAAAGATTAGGTAAGAGTGAAGGGAGGCACCTTCCAGCACACCTCACAGTTTCTCCTCAGTTTTCACACCATTTCATGGCATTTTATTTACGAGTTAAAGCTGTTCCCCCAGAATGAGAGAGATCTATGCACCAAGAACAATAAGAACACTAGATATTAGGAAAGGATGTGGTGAGAGACCACCAGCTCCAGTCAGACTCTGCTTGAAAAAGAACCTCACCAGTAGTGAGGCACTGGCCACATGTGTGTTGCTAAGTGCACATAGAGGCCACTTGTTTGAAAAGGGCTATGACTAATTATTTTCATTTGCCAGTATGATGAAGCCATACTCCTTAAACAGTAAGTTCTGGAATGGTAACAAGACCCAAGGGTATTTACCACATCACTTATCTGTTATTAGAGCACACTATTAATCTGTCTGTGGGAAGACGAACATTAAATGAAGGTCTGGGAAAGAAAAGGTCATTCAAATGCCAAGAAAAATGAAATTAATTGTATAAAGTCATAAAGCAGCGCTGAACCAATCAAGCACCAGAACTCTTGTAGAGATGGGATAGGCAGGACAGCTGCAGTAGGCATCTACCCATGAGGCAAAGTCTGGGTCTAGCAAGGAGAATTAAAGCTCCCTGTGGTCCCCAGTCTGGGTCCTCTCACTTGCACTACATAATGTCTCTACTGGACACACTGTGCTGCCTGCAGCTGACATGATCTTCTCCCCAGGCTGTCCCCAGCCACTTGTCCCCATCTTGCACTCCCAATGCTGATGCCAGTTACTGCCCTTCCAGAGCCACCAGCAAAACTGCGTGCCTGTCTAGGTTTAGCTATAACTTTTTAGAAGTCTTCGCTTGTTCTGGTATTTAAAAGGGATATTACACCGGCGGGTCCTAGGAGCAGGAGAGGAGAAGCAGCCTACAGGAGGGTAGGCTGCGTCCTTTCACACCACGCTCAGATCAGAGCATGGTACTGCATCCAAAATCAGGAGGAGTAACTCCTCAGGGAGCAACTTTGCAGCATCACCAAAGGATGAGCAACCCATTTTTAAGCTTTGAGCTTAATTCTATCTAACTGGGGAGAGGGAGCCTGACTGCATTTGACAGCCCATAATGTCAGTGCAATTCTGCCTTCTGCTTCTCCCACCAAAAGGAAGGCCCAGAGGTTTTGTTTTTATGAGTGCACACACAAGCAGTGAGATACCTGAAGTGATTGAATATATGAATATTTTTATATATTGAATATGTATTCAATACTGTGGATTCATGGGTTGTACACGGAGCATGGAGATTTTGAGGTGCAGAAGAGACCCTCCTCTCCAGTTACAAATGTCCCTCACTGCTTGCAATTAATCAAAGATTCCCACTGGGAAGAACTATGCCAAAGTGGGAACTACATGACAGTGGTGTCAAAGGTGTTATATAGAACAGAAAAGTCAGTGTATCCCCAGCACATGAAAAATAACTCCAGAAGCAGAACTAATATCTGAAATGACTGAGAAATATCATGTCAGTCTCACAGGAGAAGAGGCTGTTGCTGTGCTAGCTTGCTGGGAGGAAATGTTCAGTGCAGAATACAGGATAAACACACTGGCAGAACCCAAGGAGAACCCAAACCTCCTTTTCCTGCTGAAATGCCATGACCAGCAGAGTTCAATGTGGGTATAGTTGTGTACTGCAGTAACTATACCAACACAGTGTGATTTCCAAGCCAATCATTGCCCATCCTAAGTAAAATACATAGCATTGCTGTAAAACCTATCTGTAGAAAATGATTTGTGATCTGTACATAGGAAGTACTATCTGCATTTTAAATCTAGGAGAAAACAAGGCACCAAGAGATCTGGGATCATGCGGACTATCCAGATTCCTTCTTTACAAATTGTGTGAAAAATTCCGATATAAATCCTCAAAACAAAGCTGCAATTTTGTCTGTATGTACCAAAAGCGATTTGAAATAATTTAGAGATGCAGTACTAGCACTCTACTTTTTTGGCAGGACTTTCCCCACTTGCTGGGAGGTTGTTGGCAATGTGGGGGTTGGACTTTTCTGCATAACTAGTGATACGACTGGAGGGAATGGCCTCAAGTTGCACTAGAGGAGGTTCAGGTTGAATATTAGGAAAAATTTCTTCTCAGAAAGGGTGGTCATGCACAAGAATGGCCTGCCCAGGGAGGTGGTTGAGTCACTGTCCCTGGAGGTGATCAAGAAACATTTGGATGTTGTACTAAGGGACATGGCTTAGTGGAGATATGTTGGTAGTGGATAGATGGTTGAACCGGTTGATTTTGGAGGTCTTCTCCAACCTTGGTGTTTCTATGATACTAAGCAATCACTATCAGTATTTAACACTGCTCAAGAGGTGAAATACATCCTGGGGAGCAGAGACAGAACAAAAATGTGGGGGTAGGATAGGGGGGGAGGCCTGATAACTCTAAAGGTTTAGGTAAGTGCCCCCTACCTCAAGGAGCAGCTATGGGATAGGAGGTTTTTACCCTGCATCTTTCCTTCTCCTCTGCTTATCAGGTACACCAAGAGCTAGGTGAGCTTTTCCTGTGGTCACACAGCAATGTGACAATGACATGAAGAAGCAACCACTTGGACATCTTTTACGGTTATTTTGCCCCACTCTGCAAGGTTGTTCAATCACGAAGTCAAAGCCAGAGGAGAAACCCAGAGTCTTCATTTCTGCCCAAAGAACTCTAGGGAATTACTTATCTGTTTGTAAGAAAGGAATTGGATATTGTATTTAAGGGATCAGAAAGATGGACAAAATATCCCACAAGCAGAAGGGAATCCAAATTTGTCATATAAATGATTCACTGTGAATTTTTGGCTCAGCTCTGCAACTCAGTTGAAATTCATCCCAACAGGCACCTTCCATATGTCTGAAATCGTGTGATGCTCATTCTTGTCGGTACAATGCAATAATTGCTAACTGGCAGGTTGGCCAAATGCTTTCCATAGTCACAAAGAACAGATGTTGCGACATTCCCCACAGCCATTAAAGACAGAAACAAATCGGTCTTTGTGCTGAGTTTTGTTGCCCCATGATCTCAGCACACTTTCATTTCCCTACTGTCTCCTATGAAATAGGAACAATGATCCATAAATGCAGTAAAACAGGCTCTGTTGGCTGAAAGAACTTTCGAAGAGGGCAGGCAAGCACAGGAAACTTTTCCTAGGCCAGTTAAATGACTAAGGTCTGTTAATCATTGCAGCACTCAGTTCTCCTCCAGAGATATCAAGCTTTTAAAATAAAATAAATAAAACATAAACTGTTTTACAGGGTCGTGTTTGACCAGAATCTTTTTTTTTTTTTTTACAATATTTTGGTTGGTTGATTTCCATCTTGTGAAAACCACACTGTAAATCACCACCTATGTAATCTATTTTCCTACAACCATTGAATTGCTTTAAAGAGTTTACTTAGTTTTAAACTATTTTAAATAATCCGGTACTATTATGAATTACTACTAACACAGAATATCTTCTGTTGATTTTTATTAAGATTTTTTTTTTTTTTTTTGAGAAGTTTTGAAAGTATTTGAAAGATAATGCAATAGCCAAGAGGAAAGTAGTCCTTGTTTTAAAAAAGTAACTTTTAGCAGTTCTTTTCCCTAAAAATGTTCAAAATCATAGAATCATTAAGGTTGGGAAAAACCTTCAAGGTCATGTAGTCCAACCATCTATGTAGCCTTTTTTCCTTCATTGCTCACATAAACATTCCAACTGCATATTTCATTGAGGTAACCTTGACAGCCACTGAAGGGTTCCTTAGGACGAGCAAGAATAGTTTTCTCCTAATATGTGCAAGTTTTCAGCTGCCATCCATGTTTGTTTGTTCAGGTTAGAATGTACCTTAAACAGCCTGCTACTTCAAGCAGCTGAAAACAAATAGATTTCCTGTGTTTAATGGCACTACTACTAACATGACACAGCAGTTCAATTACCAAACATATTTTTTCTTTACCCATCAAAACTTAAAATATTTTGTGTGTGATACCTACCAAGCACAAAAAATTTATGTCCAAGTACCAAATCATATTAAAGAATAAAACCCATATCTTTTCTTACAGACTCCAGCAGGACCAAATATTTATACGCTAGCCTACAGCAATAAATGTAGCTGTGGTTATAAACAGTCTTTTTCCAAAAATGAGACTGCACACATCTGCCACTTTTTTCACTGAGCAACAGAATTGTACTTTGGGGCAGTCCTGTAGGGCACCAATCACTTTGCCCTGCTTAAAATAGTTCCAGATGTTATGAAAATGGAAAGTTTGAGCCACAGGTTCAGACCTAAGCAGACAAATTCAAGGTTCTCTTTGTTGAACTTGATAAGTTTTCTGTCCACCCATTTCTCCATCCTCTCAAGGTCCCTCTGTTTGGAGACTGGTGCTTCAAGGACTCCTCCCAGTTTTGTGCCATCAGCAAACTGCTCCATCTGCAGCCCGTTCTATCTTCCAGTTCACTAACAAAGATAAATAGTATTGGCCTCCATATCAGCTCCTGGGATACTCCACTTGTTGTTAGACTTCATAATGGTGGATCACAAATCTTTTAGCCCAAAAGTTCAGCAAGTTTCTAGCCTGACACAAATCTTTTAGCCCAAAAGTTCAGCAAGTTTCTAGTCTGACTTACTTTCCATTTACTCAGCCCATACTTCATCAGTTTACTTATGAGGCAAAAGGATGTTATGGGAGACAGATTCAGAAGTCTTAAGGTTTACATCCACTGCTCTCTCCTCATCCACCAAGGTTCGTTGTATAAGTCCATTAGGTTGGTCTGGCATAACTTCCCCTCCATAAATCCATGCTGACTATCCTATTCTGATATCAAAGTCTCTCATGAAGACTGGGACTTGTGAATGTGAGACTTCTTTCAGCTGACTGAGAAATGCCTTGACTACTTCTTCCTGATCAGGTTATCTGTAGCAGATATCCACAACACCACTCTCTAATCCTGATCCATAAACCCTCAGGTGATGGCTCATTATTCAGGCCAAGGCAGAGCCTCAAGCATTCCCCACATTCTCTCATAAAAAGGATGATGACTTCTCAGCTTCCTAGCCTGTCTTTCCTAAAAAACTTCCAATACTTCAAATGCATGAGTCATCCTGTGGTGTCGTTGTGATCTCAATGAGATCTTAGTCCTGGAGCTTCATGCAGAGCTCCAATTCCTCCTGTTAGTTAGTCATATTGCACATGTGTCAGCACTCCAGAAAGGTGCCCAGTCATACTGATTTCCCAGGAAAGCTATGATATATTTCTTGTCTTAAAGCTCTCTTCACTAGATTGGTGAAGATTCATTTGTGTTGGCTCCAACCAGTTTTGCTATAGGCCAACAGTGACCATCTTTCCTTTGGGGTCTGGTTGAGAGCAGGACATATGGAGGAATGTGTTTCTCAATGTCTGCATTGACCTAGAAGGGATAAACAACAAAGAGAATTTGCTTTTCTGCACTGTCCCCTTTCTTGAGCTCTTTGACACCTTAATATTCAGAACAGGCTGTGAAATTTTGCTGCAACCAAAGAAAATTTTAAATCTAGTTTATTCCTCTGTCTCCAGTGTGAACATGATCCTACTGAATAATTTCACACTTGCGACACACCATGATCTGCCACTGCTAACAAAAAAGCTGATTAATTTCCCCCCACAATGTGCATATCAACATCCTCCTGTTTGGATTTGGTGGTTGAAACCCATTTACAGGAAAAGGATCCATCACAATATCCTGATGTGATCCCAGAGAGTTACAGCCTAGCTGACAAGAATCATTAAAAAAAAGGGGGTAGAAGTTATTTCAGAAGAGGGAATGCTCAATGGATTGTGGTGAATCACAGAAACTCATAGGCCACCTTGGGACTGAACCAGTGAGACCTTCAGCTGTTCACAAAAGATAAGAAGCCATGACAACTGAATATATTCTCTCTTATGTTCTAGAAGATGCTGACGTTTTGTAGTAGGCATTGTGTAAATAAAAGGACTGTGAGCCGTAGATTCCCACCAGCAGATGAAACAATGAAATGTACCTTATCTCTGGACTACTCCACACACTTTGGTGATGCTTAAATCACAATCCACAATGAACAGAGAACAGAAATCCGCGAACAAAACCAACTCGTTTCAGTGAGATTTTCATACTTGATTTTCATACTTTTGAAACAGAAAGATAAAAACACAAAGCTTTATATGTATTTATACAATGCCACCTAGTGTCACATTGATCAACCTTGTTGAATCCTAAGATCACACAATATTTTTACAAAAATCTCTGTCCCCTGGCACATTCTCATCAAAATTTTTCAGTTACTGAAAAACAGGAAAAAAAAAAAGCTATGCAATCAGGATTTATTCACTATCCTCGCTTTCTCCTTACTGTGTGTTACAGTGCACATAGGGTTGTTCTTGTGAATGTCTGAAAGGCATAGAATTCTTACTAATTTTTATATGTTTTATAAACCACTTTCTGACACCTCACAAAACAATGACCAAATAAAACCATGTGTCCTGAACAACTTTTTACAGCCCCTGGAGAAAATTTCTAGGGATTCTATCACCTCATCTTAAAACAGATACCTCAGCCCGAATACTCACTGCCTTGAAGATCCTTTCTCTCTCCATTGATGTGCAGTGCTGCTATCAGGAATAGGCTCCCAAACCACAGACCTCCAGTTTGGTGAGTTGAACTCCATAGAAAAATATCAACAAAAGAAAGAGTTGATTTTAAAAGGGTGGAAAAAAGATCCTGGCCACTGTTTAGGTTACTGCACTGAAGATCTTGGAACAGACTGGGGAAGAAATGATCATCAAGTTCAAGAGCTGTAGCTGTGTTTTATCTGTGGTACATAACATTTGACAAATTGGACATCTTTCAAGTGGTAATGGACTTCTTACAGAAGGGTAGTGAAGAGTTACTTTTCTGCCTCTCGTTAAGAAAATGTTTGGTATAGTGCTATATGCCCTAAAACAGTCTTCTGACAGAGGAATTACCAGGATAAGAAGGTGTTATTAGTAGTGTTTCTCAAGAATCAATCTGGGGGTACTTGGTACCCTCTTTGATGCTTTCATTCTGCTGTCACTCCTTATCCCACTGAATTCATTGTCATTGCTAGTAAAAGGCCACAGGCTTCATCCTCTCTCTGCAAGGCAACAGGACACACCAGGCTTCATTCAAATTTGCCTTGACCAGCTTGGGGCTCTTCTTGAGCTCATGACAGCAGATTTAACTAGTGACCATGGTGGCTATTACCTGATTTAATTTTCTTTGCTCTAGTACTGTGATAAAACCATAATTCTTACACAGATGGTAGTTATTCTGTACTGAATGAAATATTTATGACCTCTAGGTAATGATGCAGAGTACAGGAGAACAAGCATGGAAGATAGCAAATGTTTGAGGCTGGGAACATGGGATGTGGCATCAACAAGCTGGGAGTGATTGGAAAAGGGACAGACGTTAGCACTGGACACCCCAAAGCTATAAACAACTCAGCAGGGATCTGCTAAAGAAATGCGCACCTGGAGCTGGGCAAAACAAGTTTAGGGGTGGAAACAAAACCAAAGAAATAGTCTTTGACTCAAGTTTCACTGATAGCTGGAACTGTCTCCAGCTGTCCTAGGCGCTGGTTTGGAAAAGCAGTTAAGCTTAGCTTTACTTTGGGTTAAGCATAACTCAAATCAAAGCTTGAAGGAAAAGGGATTTAAGCAGAATTTAAAGTAGTGTGTTGAACTTGGTGAGTGGCTTACACAAAACGCTGCAGCTCTTTGAAGCTGAACAAAGTTTTCTAGTTCTCTCATACTGATATAACATTCCAAAGTACAAGAAGAATTATGTTTTAGAAATGTATGTATGGTTGTGGACACAAACTTCTAAATAATTTATTATTTACTAGGAAAACTGTCTGTATTTATTGTCATATTATATGCTATACACCCACATAAAAATTTATAGGCTTAGCATAAACATTTGTGGTTTAAAAATTATTTATCATAGAATGAGAGAAAAGTTACATTTAGATAGGACTGCTGAGATCATCTAGTCCAACCACAAACCCATCACAACCATGCCTACTAACCATGTCCCTACTTTTTGGACAGTAGTGTCAAGTACAAGCTGGCACCTTAGAGAAATTCAGTCTTGCTGATTTATATTGAATGGCTGGTTGTTTTGTTTTGTTTTGTTTTTTTTGTTTCTCCATACTGAAAATAATTCCCTTTCTCCTAGTCTCCATTATACAGCTGTGTGGCTCTATCAGGCCCATTTACGCTCTTCCACAGATAAGACTTGGTGCGATTTCAGCAGATTTCAGAATTACTGAAAATGAGAGTGAAATCAGGCCCAGATTTCTAAGCCATCTCCCTGTGTAGACAACCAGCATCAACACTTCTCCTGCGCTCAGATATGGACAATTCAGTGCAACACATCCTCATCTGGAAGGAACGAGCACCACCACATCCAAACCCACAACCAGAGCTCTTCCAGGTGGCTCCTGCTTGAAGTGGGCCTGGAGGCACTAATGTCTTGTTATGACAAACGTGACATTGGTTCTGTTAAGCTGCTTCACTGCTGGTTGTCTTAGCTGTAAATGTAGCTGTTATGGGATTGGGACTGTGGTAGATAGAGATGGAGTTAGGCAATACATCCTTTGGTGCTTTTCCGACTGTTGAAGCCCTGCCATTTCCCATGTGGATGTGATTATTCAATAGCTACCTTTCATTTGTGCCTGGTAATCCTCTACTAACATGAGAAATTGCCACTCTGGGCACATCCTGATCTTCTGACATCCTGGATGATGCACTTTCAGTGCACAAGTCATCAGTCAGATGGCAACAAACACAAACGAGGGGAACTCTTTTTTTTCAGACCAAGAAGTAAAAAATAGGTGAAGTAACTTTGTCTTTGACTACATCACTGCTTGAAATAGAGTTCTTCTCCCACTCTCAGAGATCAGAAATTTCTATTTCTACCTTTAAATATCAGTTACATAAAGTAAAGGAGAACCAAGTAGTGAAAAAATCTAACCAGGATTAAAGAGGGTCGTTTGTTAATACTGACAAAATCTCATGGCTATCAGCTGACCTGCTCTGTGTGGGGAGCTGGACTAGATGTCTTCCCATGGTCCCTTCCAGCCTACTTTGTTCTGTGATTCCTTCCAGCACTACAGCCTCCTTCTGTTGTACAATCGCATGATAAAAACTCTCAGTATCTGATCCGAAACCCACACACTTAAAGTTAAAATGCAGTATCCTTTAGAATTCATAGGACCAAATAGGATATGATGGACACTGTTTGAAAGAGGAAACAAAAGAATGACATTGAGCAGTTTTGGCCAAACTCACACAAGAACTTGAAAGCAGAAGTGGAAAAAAAATGCATGCAGAAGTCAGAATAAAGAGGAAATGGGAGTTCACAATCACTAAATTAAGGAAGACTAAGAAATTTGGACTCAGAGGAGGAAAAGTTTCCAGAAGCAGCACTCTGCACATGACAGCTATCCCCTAATACTGATTACCTATCATGTGTCCAAAAACCCCTCAAAACCTCAGTTTCCCCTGGAACATGAGCTGCCTCACCATGACTAATGGTGGATTGAGATGTGGCCATAGAAATTCACAGACAGGATAGACTATGGAGAAAAACCATGTGACTGCTTGTGCATCCACAGAGAGAACAGGAACTCCTTTTCTTCTTTTTTGAGTGTCTACTCACTAGGGTAGCAAAGCCTGGCAGGAGCATTGCCTGGTAGAAGCCCACTGTCAGGAACACAGGGGACCTGGCAAGCATTTTTCTGACACCACAGTAATGTTGACTGCTGCCTCTTTGACTCATCAGCCTCCCTGCCTCCTCCTTTCCCCAAATGCCTCTCCCCTTGTCCCACCACTTGAAATGCAGCCCTCCCACCTCCAAAATGCAGCTAGAGACCAGAAGAAGAGGGAGAACAAAGAGCAAAGCCATCACAAGGACAGCTATGGACTCAGAGCTTTTATGTTTCCCAAAGCTAACACATCCAGTGCTGCTGCTTGCTCGCGTACCTATAATACACATCTTATTTAACTCGATTTAAAAATGTATATTTCTACAGTAATAAAACAAATTAAAATAAAAGGACTAAAGGAAATTTGGAGATCTGAACAGGAACGAGAAATGGGTCATGTCAGAGAACTTCATAGAGATTTCCATGACCTTGCAGATAAGTTGGCCCTGTGAGATCTTAGAATCATAAAATCGTTGAGGTTGGAAAGGTCACAAAGAACATCTAGATTCAATCATCAACCCATCCACACCATGCTCACTAACCATGTCTATCAGTGCCATACGGTTCATGAACACCTCCAGGGACAGTGACTCCACTGACCATCTCCAATGCATTACCACTCTCTGAGAAGAAATGTTTCCTAATATCCAACCTGAACCTCCCCAGGTAAAACTTGAGGCCATTCCCTCTTGTTCTATTGCTGTTACCTGGGAGAAGAGGCCAACCCCCACCTCAGCACAACCTCCTTTCAGGAAGGTTCTTCTCCAGACTGAACAATCCCATTTCCCTCAGCCATTGCCCGTAAGATTTGTGCTCCAGACTCCTCACAGCTTTGTTGCACTTCTCTGGACACGCTCCAGGACCATGACGTCTTGTAGTCAGGGGCCCAAAACTGAGCACAGTATTCTAGGTGTGGCCTCACCAGTGCTGGGTACAGAGGGAGATATTCTCCTTCACTGTCGTGTTCCCCCCTACCCCCTCCCCACTGCAGAAGAAGAGCATTTCTTCCATGAACCTCTACACAGAGCAGAATTTTGAGAGCACAAAGCCAACCCAAAGACAGTAACCCATGTTCCAAGTCACGCAAGCTGAAGCCATTCTGGTTTTTGGCAGGATGTAGCATTTCACAAATGCTGGAGGGAGTAACTTAGGTTGCTCCCTTTTCACCTGCAGGCGAGGGAGCAGAGTGATGACACCAGTAACAGACTAATTGGGACAACTGGGATCAGCTGCTCTCACAGTCCGTGCCCCCCCAGCCTGGGTGGCTGTAACCTGGTACTTGGGGTCCTCTCAGAATAGCTGCTGTTGACAGCAACTGGCACAGGGTATCTACGCTCACATTCCCACGGGAACCAGGAAATAATATCTTCCCAATTATTTCCACACCATATTGACATTTAATCTGTCTATTCAGTGATTTAAAAAAAAATAAAAAATTCCCTGCAGGGTTTGTTTTGTCTCAGCCTTAAGGCTGAGAACATATGTCCAACCCTTTGGCACCCATAGAAATACAGTTTGCCTCTCCTGTTTTTCCTCGCTCCTTCACCAGCAAGCTTGCTCATTTCTGGCCTGTCTGGTCTTGTCTTCCAAACACAGAGAGCAAAGGGTGGTTCTATTTCTCTTTCTTCTCTGTCGGCTGTTTTCACTGCTTTTTACTGTTCCTCCCTCCTCTGCTATGCTATGAGGATCATCTAGCCATTTCCAGTTGTCAACCATACCGTTCTGAAAGAGGCAGAGACAGCACTGAATGCCACAGACGTGTCTTTTCCCACCTTGCCTCTAAGTATGACCTAGAGGGTGCAAAAACTCCTTGCCCAGGATAGGCTGATGAGAAGGGATAGAGATTAGACACAGCATCAATGCAGGATGAGTATTTCACGCATCAGTGCAAGAAATGAGTCTTGGGCACAGTTTCCTTGGCAGAGACAACGCGCTGTTAGCTGTAACTTTTTGTTTTCTGTGCTTCATTCTGAATAAAAATGCATAACCTCTCCAGAAAAAAAGATTGGTATTAATACTCAATGGTACAGAATTTTATAAAGCATAGGTGGGTGAGAAATGTATGCACACTTCATCTCTATTGAAAACTTTGATCAAAAATCAAGTGTCCCTTCTCACAGGAGCATCACATTAATTGACATGAAGCAAAACTAAGCAAAATCCTGAATGTCTGTTCCCAGCACTGTAGGCATCTGTACGTGCATGTGTGCCTCAGTGTGTATTTATATACAGATAAGCCATCTCATGGCATCAGGGCAATTAGGGATGTGAAGCATTCCTGGGTGAGGAGTTCTGGAAATGTGCTTATTGATGCAGAGGTATTTCTTGCCTCGACATCTGAGCTCTGCAGGCAGTAAGGAGCTGTCACCTTCCATGGGGGAAGCCCTAGCAGAAAGCAGGGCTGGTTCTGAGGTTCATGAAAATTTTAGAGCCAACAGGTTGCAACTGACTCAAGAATATAAGCAGTCTGTAACATGAAATTTTATCTCTTCAATCCACCCATCTGGAGCAAACTTTTAAAAGGATAAGAATGATCACAGAATCATTAAGGCCACTAAATTCTCCAGTCCAACCATCAACCCACCCCCACTATGTCCACTGTGTCCCTCAGTGCCACATCTCCACAGCTCTTGAAAACCTCCAGGGATGCTGACTCCACCACCTCCCTGGGCAGCTGTGCCAGTGCCCCACCACTCTTTTGGAGAATAAATGTTTTCTAATATACAACCTGAACTTCCCCTGTCGAAACTTGAGGCCGAGCCCACTCATCCTATCACTAGCCGTCTAGGAGAAGAGGTCAACCCCCACCTCACCACAACCTCCTTTCAGGGAGTTACAGAGAACAGTGAGGTCTCCCCTGAGCCTCCTCTTCTCCTGTCTGACATTCATGTCCTCACATTTCCAGATCTGGTCCATGCTCACTGTCTTCCCCTTAATGCTGGTTCTCCACTTTTTCCTGTGTGACCTCAGGACCTGCAGCACCCACTAAAATTAAACTCTCAGAACAGCATTTCCTCCACTTCATGTGCTCCCACACAAGGAGGAACTGGCCAGCTCACAAGAGAAATTAAAAAAGGCAAATGCCTGTGAGCAATTGGTCATCAGAGGCTGCCCTTCCCTCTGCTCCAGCCTCTGTCTCAAGTCAGGCAGCACAATTTTTGCTTCCACCTATTTAATGAGCACAAAAACACATTTGCCTTCCCTGCAGGGCTGAACATAGGCCAGCCCAACCCATCAACAGCTTTTTGGAAATGCTATTTGCACGGGGAGGTGATGGTGGGACAGGAGGGCTGTACCCCCTCAGACAGTAGTGACTTGTTTTCCTCCATCATTTTTTGAGCTTGAAAGCAAAAAAAATGTGCTTTTGTTGGAGGAAAAACTGTGACAGGCTGTTGAAGAGAGAGGGTGAGGAGACGGAGAGGAGACGGAGAGGAGAGGAGAGGAGAG
>VXAB01005224.1:23441-202024 GCA_013399175.1 Odontophorus gujanensis
GGAGAGGAGAGGAGAGGAGAGGAGAGGAGAGGAGAGGAGGAAAATGGAAATGGAAAATGGAAATGACCCCAGAGAGCATGCAGAAGGGTGAGCAAGAGGAAAGGTCACATCCATCTTTGTTCTGCACACATCCGTTTTCCTCCCATGCTTTGTCCCCGCAATAAATTACGGAGGTGAAAGCTATAAAGTGTGTATGGCCCTGCCTGATCCCGATCCATGACAAAGCAGTGCTGCTCTGTCCCGGAGTGATTGCCCACAAGGGAAACATATTTCTGTCTGTTCCTGGTACGAGTAATAAATTTGCAGCCATGCTAATGAATCCGAGAGCTCTCTGGTTGATCTCTGCCAGGCGCTGGGCTGTCTGGGCAGAGCCCATTGCAGGTCGTTCCTCTGCATATCTCATCAGGCCAATAGGAAACACCATGAGTCACTTTCCTCCCTTGCAACTGCAGTAAGCAATGACTGGAATCAGAAACTTCCTGTGAGAACAAAGGGACAAAGCGGTGCTGCGACAAGTCCCATCAGGAATTAAACCTCTAAATCACAGGGAAATGTGTGGTTTAATCACTGCTTTTGGCTCTGTAGGGAGTGTGGGAATGGCTGAGAGCTGGGCCTGCACAAAGCCCTGTCCCTTCTTGGGCACCCACCCCACAAACTGAAGGGTGCCAGGGGACATTGCAGGGTGTGCTCTTGGTGCTAAGTCATTAACAAGCTCCTTGGCATCAGTTGGCTGGAAGTAGTAGGTGGTACGTGACCAGCAGACCCTGGAAGATGTCTTTGGGGTGGCAAGGGCCAGATGCTGCTCTCCATGGACTGTCCACATCTTCTGGGTGTGCTGAAGGCCTGGCAGGGGTCAAGGAACATCCTTGTGCCATGGGTATGCAGGAGGTGGGAGGCTGCTTAGCACCAGCACAGCTGAGGAAATATGTGCAGAAGCAACAGCAGTGCAGACGGCCGTCAGAAAATGGCATACCAAAGGCAAGTTGGAAAGAGAGTAAGGTGAATAATGGTCTTGATTTGAGGCTGAAACTGCAGAAGTGGTGAATTAAGACTCCTAAATTCTCTGGGAGTCCAATTTGTGCTCTCACCTGCTGAAGGAGAGAGAAGACAGGAGTGGAAGGTGTTCTTCATATTACACGATGGCATATGGCATTCCAAATGCTTTGCTTTAGGCAGTATATCCCAACAGAGCAAACAACAGGTCACTCCTTCCTTATACAAGGCCTGCTCCAAAAGTAATGGCTCCTATTTTATTATGTTCACCCGCTACCTCAGAGGTAGATGTTGATCAGATGGCAGCAGAGGTTGAACCTTCCCACCAGTATTCTGTCACATTTTGTTTCCATGTGACAGATGATAGCAGAAGGGCAGTCTGACAGAATGGAGTGTCTTCTGACACTCCTGACATGGAAGTGTGTATGATGCAAAGGTGTGACCTAGAATTCCTCTGTGCAGAAAAAATTCATCCACTGACATTCACCAATACTTGCAGAACGTTTATGGTGACCAAGCAGTGGATGTGAGCACAGTGAGGCGGTGCATTACAGCAGTGGTGGCACACACAGCATAGAGGTTCTTGTTCATCACTGGCAAAAATGCACAGCTAATGGTGGTGACTATTAAAAGCTAGTTTTGTAGCTGAGGATTTGCTCTATCAAATTCCATTATTGTGCTCTTTGTATCTGATGTAGTTTCAGTGAAAATAAATAGGAGGCATTACATTCAGAGTGACTTGGTAGAAACTCTCGAGGATAAGGAGGCCAAAAAACTTCTTCTCTGAGAATCTAAGCTGAGATAGAGACTGAAAATCTGCCCTCAGCTCACATAAGCTCCCAGAAAAATTACTTTGCATTGCTACACACAGTTTTATTTGGACTCATTCTCATTTCTCCTCCCACTCAAACTTATTAAAGCAAAATAATTTCGAACCAATTCACGGAATCAAAAATTAATCCCATGCTGAGTGCCATTATGATTGCTGGAGCAAACAATAATTCCTGTCCAGCATCCCTGCCTACATACAGATCAAAGCCAGCATTTGTGTCAAGCACATCCTTGGCTGAGAAAGGCAGTGACACTGCCACTGCCCCAGCTGAGCAAGAAGGTTGAATTTGAGCTGCTGGGTTTTGGTTGGATTCAGCCACCTGCAGTCCTCAGAGGCTGCAGGTTACTGTTGAGTTTGAAGAACCATGAAATGAAGGTGAGATGAGCAGGAACTCTGCTGGTGTGAGCAAGACTTGAGCTCAAAGCTTCCAGCAGGAGCACTGCCAACTTTAACTTCTGGCTTCCCTCTGTTTCTTGGAGCTGAAAAGTGAAGCCCGATATTGTGCTCACAAAGCAGCTGATCAGCCGAGACTGCACGGAGCCATGCTCCCAGGCAGGCTACCATGTGAGCAGCACTATCAAAGCGGGAGGTTTTCATCAGTGCTGCTTTGTTCTTCGTGGCACAAATTGCAAATTGCAGGAGGCCATTGGGCATGCCTCTGATGCAAGTGCTGATCTGGCTCCGGCCAGTTTGCTGAAGCTGATCTAATCAGCCCAGGCCTGAGTCGCTCCAGGACCTCCATGAGAAATGGATCCCAAAATGTTGAAGGAAAAGTTGTGGTGAGTGGCCTTGAGCTTAATGATCTGGAGTTTGTTCTTGTGGGCCTCTAGTTCCCTGCCCTAATTTCAGCTAACTGTAGATGAAGATTTTGCTGCTGTTCTCATTCAGAAAAGAACACGGATGGAAGTTTATGGCTTTTTCTCCTTATAACCCCATCACAGAAGAACACTTGAGATGGCAGCCCCAAGAGGAAAAAAGCTTGGTAGTCTCATTCCAAATGCAACCAAGCAAAGGCCCACTCCACATCACCCTGATCACAGAGCCATCTTGCCTGACGGAAAGCACTGGGTAAAGGGGAAAAGTGCTATACCAATAAATCTGAGCCTGTAGCCAAGAGGCCTAGATCAGCTCTGTGCAGAAGACCAGTACACTCCTATAGGAGTATGTGGCATCCCATAGGATTGATGTAACCTAGGAATCCCAACCAGGATGCCTGGGTTGTCCATCAGCCTCAGAGAAATAATATGCCCAGCGTGACGGGGCTGACACAGCATCTGTCAGGGTTGGGTACCAGGAACACAAGAAAGAATAGGTAAGGGCATAGAGAAGCTTGGACTAGAGAGAATCTTAGTGGTCTTTTCTGACCTTAATAATTCTGTGATTGTAAGGGACAACTTTTGCAGAAACAACATGAAGATGTGGCTCATTAAAATATGCCTGGTTTCCTAAACGCACCAGGAGCACTGATCAGGGTCTGATGGCTCTGGTGGCAGAGGGGCTGTGGTGGGCTGATGGTGTCCCCTGCCCAGGCTGCCCTGCTTTGTTCCCTCTTAAAAGTCAATGGAAAAACAAACACCACAGTGGTAGTAGTCAGAGTCTGACATGAGTTTCTGTGTGTAAGTGAACTCTGTGAGGCTCCAGCAGAAGTATGGGTACCGTGCATGGGACCAGGCCTCACCGACACACATGTGGGCCATGCAATAGCTGAGCCATCCCCTCCAACAGGGCCATGGCCACCAGATGGGAGAACCAGGGGCTGTTGACTGCCAGGGCTTCATGTTGTTTACATTATATTATTTTTGTGTGTCCAAGGAGATGTAACAGTATCTCAGTGTACAACAGTTAAAGACATGGAATCCAGTTGGGAATATAATCACAAGCTGCCAGGGCTGGAAATGCCTCATTTATTTTTTTTTTAACATATGATAGACAATGAGCAAAACATCATTTCTGGATGATTCAGGGCTTTATTTACGTATTTGTGTGTTAAGATAGTGCAAGCAGAAGAGTTTTGACGTGGGACTCCGTTCAGCCCAGTCCAACCTCCCCTTTTTTTCCTTAGGACAAAAGCTTTTGTTGCTTGAAGCGGGAAGGCATGTCTTGACTTTTTAAGAGGAAAGCAGAGCTTTCAGAACACAGAGACATCCCTTGACCCTATGTGACCAGGTCTGCTGAGACCTTTGTGTAAACCTGGGAATGACCCTGCAAGTGCCCACACTGATGGACACAGCAGCATTTTCAGGTTGGACATCAGGACATTCTGCTCTGAAATTAATGCATTGGCACAGGCTGCCCAGTGAGGTGGTGGAGCTGTTCAGTAACCCCTGGAGGAGTTCAGTAACTGTGGAAGTGTGACACTGATGGACATGGTTAGTGGGCACAGTATGCAGTGAGTGGACAAGATGATCTTAGAGATGTTTTCCAACCTTGACGATTCTATGATTGCTGGGTCTCTGCTGTGGCAGCTGAGGGGGAAATCATCGATTCAATTTCATGGGCTTGGGAAGATTAATCACCCAGCAGACCTCAAATGTTTGGATGTTGTGTTGAGGGATGTGGTTTAGGGAGTGCTATTGGTAATAGGTGGATGGTTGGACTGGATGATCTTGTAGGTCTTTTCCAAGCTTGGTGATTCTGTGATTCTGTGAAACCAGCATCTTTCACCATGGGCAAAGCTTAGCATTAATAATTAAAACTCTTCTGACCTCCTTCTGTTCTAATTTGCAAGCAAAAAAATCTGTGCAAGGATTAAAAAAAAAAAATCCCTCATGAGAGGGATGCTAATTCACGTTTGCTCCCTGCCGTGTTCAGGGAAGCCTGTTGCTAAAACTGAGTCTCACATCTGATGGTTATGGAAGGACAAAATCTACCAGCTGCTAAAGGTGACTGCTATGTCCTAGGTGGCACAAGCCCATTTCAACGTGACTAAATCCAAAAGAAAAGCATTGGAGTGTCAACTCCAACATCAACTCCAAGCTCGTGTGTCAACAACAGACATTCCTTCCTCATGGGGGAGAAAATATCCATGTCTTATACCACTGTATCTAGAGGAAGTTAAATATTCAGTCACTCCTACTAACACGAAAACTCACTATAGGTGTAGCCCTAAGAAAAGATTTGAATTCTTACTTTGTATACCCAAAAGAGTGAGAAGTAGTAATGTATTTGTTTTTGTAAAAGGAGGTAACTTGTACAAGTGCTCAGTGTAAGCTTTATTTTGTGCACGTTTGCTTGTACTCATCACAGGACCACTTGTCCAGAGATACTTTCTTCTGGCACAGTTAGAAATTGAAGTTCTCCACATTGTCTGTCCTGAATGTCTTATCCACCAAGCATAGGTGAGCTCAAACCACAAATTGCTGTCTGGGATGTCAGCAAGCATGTGAAATGAAACCCACCCCACTTCCTAAAAAAACAAGAAGGCAGTGACGTGGGCAAAAGGAAGGCAAACTCTCACAGGAGAAGGGGAACAACTCAACATGTTTTCTGAGAATTGAGATTTACTGACAGTTCTCAGAAGTGTCTCACTGAAGTCAGACGAGATCAGGAGGAATAAAAAGCTCTGCATGTGAAGGACTACAGGAAGCTGCTAGGAAAATAAGATTGTCCGTGTCATGGAAAGCATCTTGGCTATCACTGAGGATGAGAAATGATTATATGGGAACATAAGGTTTCTCAACCATACTACAGAAATGTACTATTTTCCGAGAACAGCCTTGCCAGGATGTGTCCTGCTGAAGGTCATGACTTGGAGACTGTCCTGGAGACCCAGTTTCTGATATTTACCTACTTTCCTCATGAGCTGAGATGGAATTGCATACAGTAATGTGCCATTTTTACATACTTTTACGTGTTTTTATGAATAGATCTCTAAAGAGACAAAACACCTATCGGTAGAACTATCTCTAGCACATAAATCTTGAACATCCGCAAAAATCTTCAGAATGAAAATGATTCTGTAAAAGAATTCCTTTTCTTTAGTGGATCTCAGATGCCAGCACCTTCAGCATCACCTCCAGCAAGGACTGGGAAAAGTGATGGAAGTTTGCAATGGGAACAATGTCACATGGCACAAAAGTCAGCTGAAAGATGGCAGGCAGAGAATAACAATGAGTATGCATCCACTGAGCTAGGAATTACAACGAGAGGACTTCTGCAAAGCATACATAGCACAATATTAATCACATCTTTTCACTGTATACCGATGATCCTCATTCCCACCTCCTCTTGAGAGATGATTCCTCTGCAAAATCAGCTTCTTCTGCAAGATGTTGGAGGTGACCAGACAGATATCCAGCACATGACCAAAACAAATCACTAGCTGTGCCACACGAGGCCCAGTCAGCCTATGGCACTGCCATAGTTGGAGGCATGCAACCCTTCCCCACCTCGAGGACAGGTTGTGTGCTTCTCTCTGTTTAAATCAGAAGGATCAAACGGTGTCAACCAATCTTTTCTAGTTAAACATGAAAGTGCAGAGCTGAAGCTGTCAGTTGAACTACTTTTCCATTACCTTTTCACTTCCACTGTGGCAGGGCTTTATTTTCTAACCGCACATAACCAGAGCTTATATATATATATATACCTTAACCAGAGCTCTTCACTCATGATTCCAGATAACAACATAAAGAAAAAAAGCCACTTTTTTTTCAAGCAGCAACTCTTTATTATTGGGAAAAACAGCAGGATTTTACTTTTCTTTTTTTTTTTTTCTTACATATATTTGATTTGAATAAAAATAATTTATTTATTTTATCTTTTTTATATTACATGAAAATAAAACAAGGACAGAATTTTAGAAGCAAGAAAACTGAGACGAAACTTGCAGCTGCTGAGATGTAGGACTTGGATTTTTTTTTTTTTACTCAAATGGAGAAACAATCACAATTATCATTCCAGTGAAGAAAATTAATCCATTTATAAAATGTTTTGAAGTTTGAGAACAGCATATAGTTATTTATACTAGAAAGCATTCATAAGATAAAGTGTGAGTTCTAACACATCACCTAAAATATATAACTTCTCAGACTTTACACGATCAAATACTTTAGACCATATTCCAGTGGAAAAACACTACAAACCTATTACAGTCCTTTTAAGCTTCTTTTGATTTAGGTTTTATTTCCTTCTGAGGAATTTTAAAATAATATTTCAAGCAACAAAATATTGCTTACAAAGTGGCGTGCATAATTGTATTCACACTAACTCAGACAACTGCTGTTTTAAAGGCTGAAGTAACAACGATAGAGCATCACCGTTACAGCAGTTGATGGAGAAGATTTTGTGCTCAGACTGGTACAATTCTCATGACATCTCTGTAAATTCAATAAAATCACTTTTTGGTCAGTAATAAGAAATTAAACCAACGTGAATTAAAATATGTGTAATGTTGGGGTAGGATTACATGTGTTACAAGACAAAGATTCTGTTAATTAATCCAATTCATATTAATCTGATGAAGACTTCCAACAGAAACACTGATTTCTTTCTTCTTTCTTTTTAAAATACGTGCAACCTACTTTAGCTTTTACTCCCTGACTTACCATGTGTCTTTTCAGTAGAATGTGAACATAGTTCAACTTTCCATTAAGTTCTAGAGCAACAAACACCATTCACACGAATGGAGTCTAGGAAAGAAAAAGCCCAAAAGCAAAAAGGCAATTAGCATGCCAAGGTCTTGCTTTAGAACACGAATTAGTATATGTAGAAATATGTTGGATAAGAACGAGATGGAATTTGAATAGGTATTTACTTGCATTGAGTACAGTATTAGATTTAATGTAACTGTCATAGTTACGGCTGTGTGATGGGCAACAGGAAACCATTCTTCACCAAATACAAGGAAAAATTGCTATTAGTATGACCATCAAAACAACCTAATCTCAGAGGTCAGTTCCCTTCTAAAGGCCACTGGCAATGCTGGCTGGCACACTGCTTGACAAACAAGCCAATGCCATCTTAAGGGACAATGTCAAGCCCTTTAAAAATAAACATTTAATTATAGTATATTTTGGAGGATTTTTTGTTTTGTTTTGTTCTCAGCTTTTTATTTTTGTAACTGCTGTTTCCAGTACCATCTCGGAGGCCAAAACATTTCATTCCTTCCCCTGCCTGTTTTGTCATTTTCCACTTGGCAGATGTGAACCACCACACCCTGCTGCTCCTTACGCACAAGTCGCTAGTATTGCCTTTTTATTTTCCTTGTCTGTTTTCCATATCGTCACTGGGATTTACAGCCTTGGAATGTCATTTCTGCACTAATGCACATTTGTTTTTTTCGCTAAGGAATGCCTTACTTTGCAACCACAGCTCTGTAAAAATATTGTTGTTTTAAATAGTGAGTGGGTAGTGGCTCTTTTGAGACAAATCAGCGACGCAACTGAGAGAGTCAAGGAGACTTTTTCACTAGACTGCAACAGCTTGAAGATCAGGTGAAATTCTGGACCTAACCTGTGCCATGCATCTTCCCTTCTAAATTCAAAATTACTTCTAGTTTTATCATGAAGTATTCTACTGGTATGGATAAAATTTTTGAAATTATTACGCATATTTGTGTTTTATGTATGTTTTACTTCTCTAAATATATTACTCATTTGTTTAATTCATTCAGGAATCTACCATACTGTCAGCCAACTACAGTAACCCAGAAAGAAGTTCTGTACGTGGAAGAGGCTTAATCATTAAGCCACACCTTCCTACAAAGCTCCAGTACTTTTGATTGGTGAAAAGCATTTCTCATTGAAATAATACTGAAGTGGAGCCCAAGCCCTCCTCCATATACATTACTGTTAAGTTATTCAACTTTTCAGGACAAAATGTTGATCACATTCAATGACAAGATAGATACCCTATCATTTTCAAGACAGTTCCAGAGGTAGCTCTGGTGGTACAACAGTGTATCTTGGGTCAAGCTTAGGTGTGAAATCCTTGAAGTTCTTGGATGCTTCAGTACCAAATACATCTAAAACTTTCCTGTTCATCAGAGCAAACCTGAGAAAGCACAGACATGAGAGAGCGAACAGATCATTCATTTATTTATACAAAAAACTCCAACCCACCAACATTTGACAAATCTGATGACTAGTGCTTCGTGTAGTTATGTTTTATAAAACATGTCTTGTATAAAAGGGAAAAGGAGAGAATTCCTTTCTACTTTTAACTGCACAAAGAAATCCAAACAAACTACGCTACTGTCTTTCCCACTGCAGCAGAGCAAAGTCTGGCCATGCCTAAGTCTGGATAACAATTTAATAGGTGTTATTTTCATCTCACTCTTCAAAACCACTGAGTGAATGATCTATGAAATGTCAAAATAAACTGACTCTACAGAGTGTCTTAATTATTATTACAGAGATTCGCTTCAGGTGAAATAAACGAGCAGAATTACTATTCCCTCTTCTCTGTCAACTGAATCAAACTTACGATTAGCACAAGAGAGAAAAATACAGCTAAAGCTGGACATCTGCACTGACATCATCTCCCATATCATGTTTGCACAGCCTCAGAGGTTGCCTGTGGATTGCTTCCAGGCATCCCAAGAGAGCTCCCCACTATGTCCAGCAGTGTGCTCAGTCACCTGATGTCCAGCTAATAGCATGCTGTGTGATGGGGCGTGTAGGCTCAACAGCTCCAGGGAATGGACTCTGATCTCTCTTCTATTTTTACAGTCTAGACAGAGACAGAACCTCCTTTCAAAGCTGTCCCTCAGTTAAGTAGGTTATATCCAAAGGACTGAAAGGAATTCTCAGGATTATCGAGACACTACCTTTCACAGTCCTGTTCATAAACTGCTCTTACCACAATTTTGATGCCTTGCTTCTGCCATACAGTGTACCCACATAATAATGCACACTTCACCAAACTGTATTTTTATAGTTCAATTACAGAAAAATCTATTTTGAAAGACAAGCATTTTAAGACACTGCGGTGTAAGTTGGTGGTTAAAATCAGTGATAATTATTCATTAGTTTTCCATGAAAACATCCTTTTCCAACTGAAATAGATGTTCCATGAGAAAACTGTCAAATATTGAAAGTATCCTTAAGAAATACTCAGAATTTTTCAATTAATACTTTTAAACACATAGTATTATCAAGCTGTAAGCTGTATTAGGTGATTTCATCAGCTTCTTTATTTGTATACTAGATTCTTCATACTCTGCTGAAACCTGAAAGCACTCTACCTTTCCAAGTGAAACTGAAGATAAAAATGCCCTCTGGTTACATTCTCATCTGCTAAAGAATCTTAACCAGATTTAAGTCTTTTCTCCCGTCATTAGACTAAACCAACAGTCAAAAACATCAAGTTAACAACAGGAAGCTGCTTGAAAAGCAAATTAAATGCTAAGGAAATTAGCCCAAATGTACTGCTTCAGCTATTCTGTTGACAGGGAATGACACAGAAAGTTGGATGTGATCAATGGTAGGTTTAGGAAAGCTGTAAAATACCCCGGTTGCATACCTGCCCTTAGTTAGTCGTAAAAGGAATTTCCAGTACGAAGGTCTCAGGTTCTGAACTTCCATGACAGCCTACAAGGAGAAGATCTGTAAGAGCCAGCTGTGCCTCATCAGGGGAGAGCCTGCACTGGTATGCTACGTTGCCAAATCCAGGGATCAGTAAAGAAATGGAAAAGTGTAGAGTAATTTGGATACCACCCAAAAGGAGCTTTTATAGTTGATGCAGTGAATAAAGGGGCTGAAGGTGAGGGTATATAATTGACTCAGAAAGGGCAAATAAGGGTAACTACAGCTTGTTTCAAATGTAAAACTTCAAAACTGCTAATTTTTGCAGATTCTTGCAAATGGGCAACTTCATTTCAAGTTGGCTGACAGGGAAAACCTCCAGTTAATTAAAAAGAAACATAAAATATTACAACATATTGTTTCCCTGCTTGAGAAATGGCCCTTTCATACATTTATGAAAGACCCTACATTTATGAAGTCTCCCAAGTCAACGTGTTTCGAGATATTTTCCTAAGAATTTAGTGCTTAGTGTAACTTATTCTGTTACAAGCATGCCAGAAATTTGAGTCGTAGAAATGACCTTCCCACAGTGACACTCAAAAATAGGTTGTAGGACCCACAACATCGTGCCAAATCACATCTTTTCACTGTATACTGATGGCCTTCATTCCGTTCAGTTAAACTGGAAGAACTTCATATTCTGTTAGAAGATAACATACTTACTGCCTGAAAACATATTGATGTTGAAATGGCATAGATGACACTGTCTGCATGAGGAAAATAGGGAACCTTCCCTGCTTCAATGCCTTTGAAGTATATCGTCTATAAAAGTGAACAGAATATTCAGAATTTAAAAAGTTGCTTTTTACATTTCCTTTGTTTTACATTTTCAGAGTATGCCAGCATTACTAACTCGTGCTCTTATATTTTCATATATGTCCACAAATATGTTATGATTGAACTAGCTTACAGAAGTGATCCAAGATCAATAGAATGAGTGGCCACAAACACATAGAACAGGACTTCGCAACAGCTGGGAGTGTTAAAAGGGTTGTATAGTATATTATAGTATATAAGGGTTGCATATTTTCTCTTAAAAAGAGAAAAATAAAAGTTAAGCTTGCTAGGATAAATTCTTCAATTTAGAAAAGCACAAGAATAATGCAATAACTATTCCAACAAAGTGAATATTCACTGTTCTTAAACAGCTTGAAATCACATACTTTTATTTCTGAGAAAACATGTAGAGTTTATTTTCCTGAGCACAGCTTGACCTTCCAAAGCAGCACACGCCTCTTTGGTCAGTTACCCTTGGCTTGCATATGACGATAAAAGTAGTCAAAAAAAAAAAAAAGAACACACAGCACTGCAGCCACAATGTCTCAAAGTCCAGAGAAAACCATCAGCAATACAAGATACTATTGTTATGGTGAGGTTTTTTTCTTTTCCAATTGATGTTCCAAAAGAGTCGATACGGATCACTCAGAGTTGCTTTTATATAACCACGATGTGCTCCTTTCAGAGCCTGATCTAGGGTTACAGGGAACAAGCATAAGCAGAGCATAACTTCCCTTTTTATGTTTAGCATTATGTTTAAAAGAATAATGAGTTCCTTCTTTTAATATTTTTAAATGAATTCAGCGAATTAATGGTGGTGGATAAATAACGGCAAAGAACGAGGCCCGTGATATTTTCCAGAGAAAGCTTTGTGATTTAGAGATAGAGCATAACATGAGAACGCTGTCAAATTATTCCAGTGGTGCTACTGAGGAAACAACTTGGGCTACGTCCTGATTTTATGGAAAAATCACAGTAAGAAATGAAAAGCTTGTTAGCAAAGTGTAATCAACATACAGAGCTCTACAAACATTCTTCATTTTTTCTTTCCTGGGCTCCTAAATTTAACAGTTTCATAGAAATAATTCAAATTAGCCCAATGGTAAGTAGAACAAAGTTCTCTGCAGTGCCAGGAATTCGATCAGTTGAAGTATACTGAAAACAACTTCAGCTATAGACTAAAAGCTAAGCTATTTTGAGTTATCTTACATTGCTCAATGCCAAAATTATGGAACAAAGGCAGGAAGCTGAGCTGTAGTTTTTGGCAATAAATCTGCAATTAAGGGCTAGTTTTGATTTACATTTCTGGCACATTCTTGGAACTCTCAGATTTGAAAATCTGCAAAGGCTACAAAGCAAAGAGCTATGAGGAAAGCAGAGTAACAAAAAACTGTGGAGAATATACGTGAAGAGCAGTGGATAAAGAACATTGAAAATGAAACACAGAAAGGAAAACAAGAAGGGAATGAGACCATAGAATGGCACTACCATTTGGTACACACCTAGGAAAAAAAACACAGCCTCAATATTCAATTCTGGCTTACACTGAAATGTTCTGAAAAAGCCTATGAAGTGTTCAATGAAGATAAAATAAAGAGCTCTGTTATAAGGACATCTTACCTCTACTAGTTTGGATGCCAGATACATAGAGATAGTAGTGCTTTTGTAGAACATCATAGAAATTCCAGCTAGACACCCTGCAACAGTTAGAAAAGAAGCATTATTGTGATTTCTTGTTGCTGTTGCTCAACAGATGTCACAAAAGATTATGCTTTCTGTTGCTGAAATCAAGCTGTCATTCAATCATCAGGCGCACAGGCTGAAAGCTCCTCCCTCATCCTTAGGATCTGTAAAGTGATAGGTGCACAAATAAGAGGGAAGGACCTGCAATACTACGCAAATTTCACTGGGAAAGGGTCTTTCTTTGGATACAGTGGAGCCCATCCCTTCAAAAGTGTATTCTGTAATATATGGAAGAGCCAGTAATCAAACCTCACATTTGGAAAATAAAGGATAAATTTACATCTGTGCATACGACAGTTTATTGTCCAAGAGGCTGAACATAACAACAAATATAATGTTTCACTGAATCTATCTTACTATTTTAAAGTCGGCCTTTATTTGAAAACACTTGAAGAACTACTGTGTGTTTCCATACTTGGAACACTACTGTCACAACGTTAATATATACAGTCCTACTTTTACCATCAAAGTCTGGAAAGGGAATGGGAGACAGACATCCAGCTGTGTGAAAGACAGAAATACTTGCAGAACCCCAACAGAGCCCGTGCAAACTTCTTACAATGGACTCACCAGCTACAAGTGCATGAAGTTCATCATCTAGGTTCCGTACCCAGCGCAGGAAGCAGCTTGTACCCTGCAGGTGAACAGACAGCAGGATGAGCCCCAGGCATTTCTCCTTCAACATGCACAGCCTGGAGATATTCTGCTATAAACTAGTAATACAACACACAGTATGGATTAAGAGTACGGTGTTGTAATACCCATAATCCAAGCTACCTGAAGTGTTTTACTTGTTCACAGTTACTGCTTCTTTTAGAATCACAAAGCAGAACAATCTAGTTTGAATACTGACCTAATTCACGTGTGATAATTAAAGCTAATTTTGAATTGAGATCATCTTCCTTTACTGTAGCTGTCTTGACTCTTTCCCACAAGATATCAGTCAGCTCTTCTGTATTGGTTTTGTTTTGTTTTGTTTCGAACTGTTTTGGTAATCCATACTTTGCTTCCAAATTTTATCATTGGCAAATTTCTGCTTGCTTCCAAATGGCTCAAGGCTTGACAGCAGGGCCAGATCCAATGCTGATGGCACTGGGACAACACTATACAGTTTGGTATGCTAGCCCGCCAATGTCTAACTTGAGATGAATGTCAGCCTCTTAACCCATCTAATATGTGCTTTTCATGGAACTAAGGAATAAATCATTTTGGAAGAGACCTTTGGAGATCATCTATTCCATCTCCAGATCTAATTAAAGCAGGTTGCTCAGAAACTTATCATCCAATTAAGCTCCGAGTTAAGTTCTATTGATTCTATTCTCCAAACATGGAGACCATACAGCCTTACCAGCCAACCCACTAAAATTTCCCTATATCTCATCAGAATCTCCTGCTTTTCAGCTTGTGTCCATCTTCTTTCATCCTGTTACTGCCACATCTCCAGGAACAGTCTGTCTCTGTCTGTACCCATCATGAGGTGTAAATAGCAGTAAGATGTCCCATGAGCCACTTTTTTCTCTTGCTTAAGACCCAGTTTTTCCAGTCTTTCCTTGTACATCAGAAGACCCAGTCCTCAAATCATCTTGGTGGCCCTCAGGTGAATTCACTGTGTTATTTTAAAGTCTTGAAAAAACACTGAAATGAAAAAAAATCTGAAGAAAATGTCTACACTGTCCCAAAATGGAATTATGACAGTCAACTTCAGTAATCAAACTTGTAATCTTATTTAAAAAGGGAAACCAGGCTGCCATAGCTGACTTATTTTCTATAAAATCATGTTTGCTGACAATAATTAACAGTAAGTGGAACACAAATTATTAATAGTACAGCTACTGCAGCTCCACAAAGGCATTTCAATCTGCCCTCAGGTTCAAAACACATCAAGATCAAATCTTTTGGAGTGATTAAGATCTCTACACTCTACATGCATATCTGAAACTCAAAGAAAACATAACACAGCCCAAATAAATATTAATTATGGAACACAAACAATAACAGAATGCACCTACTTAATACATAACAAATGAAGGTCAGAGTGTGTCAGTCCCATAAAATGAATACTCACAGAACCAAACTATACTTTGTAGTTGGAGGTATTAAAATAAGTGAAAACCACATCAGCTTTCTCAGTTTAAATGCTCTTATTCCCCAGCGGCACTATTCTTAAAATCTGAATAAAAATCTGATTTTCAAATAAGCTCTGAATAGCCTTGTTGCACTTTGCCATTACAATTTTAAATCTTCAAAATTCTGCTGTCTCAATCCAACTGCAATTCAAGTGAGATTCTGTTTTGCTTACAAGTAAGGCTTGGCTTTCATTTGATTTCCAGTAAGTAACGTTCACCCTGAACAATGCAGAATTACCTTAACTTTAGATAGCAAGTACAGTGACAGCTGAAAAACTGCACGTATGGTTAACAACATAAAGGTGCAAAAAACACTTCAGTATTGTGCTTTGCAGTATCCTCTCCCTTGGCTTGTTCACATTCTGCTTGGCATTAGTACCAATAAATCAATTAACTTCAACAATGCTGAATGAATGTGTATCAGTTCACAATCTGTCATCTTCTAATGGCTCAGAAGGACTGACTTCCAAGTGGTAAGTGCCTCCTCAGTTGTGCATGATATATGTTCTGCAAGCTCCTGCTATTCAGTGTCAAGTAAAGTGAGCCAAAAAATCTTTTCTGGCAACAAAGCTGCTACAGCAGTCACTGCTCGTGTCTGCACCACAGTGTTTTACTATAACACAAAGTCCCTTTGGAATCTGAATTCACTTTCTCTGAAGTATCTCCTGCCTCCTGATATTGATACCATGCTGCAAATCTATCTGGTTTATTCAGAAATAACACAAAAAAAACCACCAACAGAATGAATGGAAGACCAGTTTGGTGTCCACAGCTTGATCAGAATACTACAGAATCGTCAACGCTGTTCTGCAGAAGTCAGTGCCAGATAAAAGAATATCTTCCTGATAGTCTGAGAAGGAAAATAAAACACATGGTAATCATCACTCTGTGTGGTTTAAGCTTACTTTGTATATACTGACAAAAGATCCCAGAAAAGCTCCAAGCTGGAAATTTTCCTTGTTGTAGAAGAGTGAAAGTAGCCGGGATGGCTTTGTAAACAGATGCCGGAAGGTGGATGGGATCCGAAGGCAGCACTGGATCAGGTAACCAATGCTAAACATTCTAATGAAGCCCTAGAGGAAAGAGGAAGAAACCACAAATTCAGAAGAAGAAAAACCAAGAATGTCAACAGAAGTATTTATTTTTTAACACTGAGAGTTTAAAACTCGTTCTGCATACACTACGTAAAATGCATTCCCATCTTCAATTTTGTTTTCCTGATTCCCTAGCAACAAAGACAACAAAGTAATAAACAAGTTACTCTGTTTTAACTTCTACGAATATCTCAAAGGCCTCAAAAGACAAACTCTATTTGTCTTCTGCTCTAAAATTTGGTCCCTTCAAATAATCCTGATGGTTTCGCTTCCATGTTACTGACCAGCTTTTAACCACAAATGGGTACACAGAGGAAAGTAATGTGATGGGAAAACAGAGCACCTCTACACTCAAATGTCTTGAGAAAGCACTAAAGCAGTAAAAAGTCAACAGAAAATAAATTTCAGAAAGTGGGAGAATTAGAAACCAACCCCAATGGCTTGGCACACACTCATGTACTTTCCCTCAATCAAACCAGAGGCTCAGTGAGGTTTGCAGTAAGATCAAGGGCAGACCTGGACAGGAGATTTAGTGCAGTGCTATTGCAAAAGTATAATGTTGGCTCAAATTATTTTTTCCTACTCTTTCACCTTAGACATAGATCTGCTATTTTATACCACAAAACTACACTGACTGTTTCTCTTCTTACCCTTTTCCCCAGTCTCTTGTAACTTCCTCCAAAGCTTCCTTTCATCTTTTTTACCCTATGGCTGAACTTCTAGGAGAATTCTGAATAAAATCTAACCGTTGTTTGGTTGGTAGATACCTCATCCTAAAACTATGAGAATGCTGTGCACACATCATTGGCAAATAAGGCAACACACAATGCTCATAATTTCTGCAGCCCATTTTTTGGACCTCCGAGATAATCCCAGAGACAGTTGTAACCAGAAGAAACTTGGATTGAGTAACCTTTCCAGTTCAAAAACTCAAAACATCTTTGCCTCCTGCAGAACTTTCTAATGCATCATCAAGCTCATAAAACTTTATTCTGGTTAAACATCCAGCAATAAACTTCTTGAAACAATTACTCTCCCTGAGCTGCTACTCAAGAAGTTGTTTGCTGGAATCTAGTGGAAGAAAGTATTTTTTATCATCCAGTGGATCCAACGCATGAAAGTGTTCCATTTCTTCCCTTGCTATCCTTAAAGGTGTGTAATTCATACTCACTGAACAGCTATTGACCCAGTGTTTTGTGATCCTACAATGAAAATGCCTGCTGAAAGGGATGTAGAGTAGGAAGAGCTTTAAGTGCATTGTGAATTTTCTGTAATTAAAACGTCAAAATTAAGATGAACATAAATTCACACCATCAACAAAGAAGTACTCTAGTGTAAAGTACACAGCCCTTGTCTTCCAGCACAAAAAGGCAATTACAATACCAGTTACAATCAAAGCCCTAACAGGAGAACATACAACAATCAGGTGAGATTTTTTTCCCAGCTGTAGGAAAGACCATTCAGACAGAGAGAAGAACATTGTGTTGAGAGACATATCAGTGCCAGCTGGACAACAGTCAAATATATCTGCCATTTTATGAGCAGTGAACTTACAAGTTCTGTGCTGCAGCATTAAGGCTTAGTTTTGATGCACAAAATAGCAGCATAAGGAGTGCACAGCATCTCTCTATTTAACTGATTAAATCACAGTACTTTTTAAAGGTGCTTTTCAGAGTCACAAAAAGTATTACATTTTAGATCATAAAATCAATGCATGATATTGTTACTTTTCCCTAAAAAGACCTCATACAGTAGTGGTAGAAAATAGTATTTGCAGGAAATCGTAATAAACTTGAGTGAGAGAAGTAAATCCTACTACAAGCCATTTCTCCACAGCAATTCAAAGTTGTGGTTAAGGTCAGCTAGATGTAGCAGCATAGTGAAACTGCTGGGGCCCTCAACTCAGCAAATGGGTCCAGACCAGGGCCACAAAGACAATTAGCGGGCTGGAGCACCTCTCCTATGAAGCAAGGTTGAGGAAGATGAGCATGTTCAGCCTGGAAAAGAGAAGGCTCTAAGGAAACATCATTGTGCCTTCCATCACCTGAAAGGAGCTTATAACAGGAGGGAGAACTACTTTTCATAAGGGCTGATACCAATAGCACAAAGTGGACTAGTTTAAAAGAGGAGTTATTTAGATTAGATGTCATGAAGAAATCATTTACTCAGACAGGACTGAAGTGCTGGCACAGCTGCCCAGAGAAGCTGTGGTGCCCCATCCCTGGAGGCGCTCAAGGCCAGGTTGGATGGGGATCTGGGCAGCCTGAGCTGGTGGGGAGCAACCAGCCCATGGCAGGGGGTTGGAACTGGGTTGGTTTTGAGTTCCTTCCCTCCTAAGCCATTCCATGATTCTATGATCAAATAGCTTGTGTGAGCCACCTGTGGTCATCAGCAGCACTGTTAGAAAAGAAGAGGCAACAAGACTACTGCTCCAGGCTAAAGTTTCCTCGTTGTGATCAACAGGGGTAACAAAAGAAAAATAATGTTCAGCTGTTTCTGGTAACGTGCCACTCTCTTTTAATGTATTTACAAAACCTCAGCCTTCTCCTTGTCTTTTGTTACCAGCCTGCCAAGTGCTGCTTACTATAGAGGGGCACACCCTCCTGGACATTCATTTTCCAGTTGATGTATCCACAGAAGCCTTTCTCATCCTTTTTAGTGCCCCTTGCCAAGTCCAGTTCCAGTTGGGCCCTCCTGACTCATTCCTTACATGGCTTAGCAGCATCCCTATAGTGCTCCCAGGTTACCCATCCCTGCTTCCATTGCCTGTGCATTTTCTTCTTGCTCTTCAGTTTGACCAGCAGGTCTTGGTCCAGCTATGCCCATCTCTCGCCCTAAAATGACCTCTCTTTTTATTTATGAAATCACAAACAAAAGCACTTTTCTAGTAGATTAAGACAGTTTTTCACAGAGAAGAATGTACCAATTCTCTAAGTAGTACTCTAGTTAGAAATCTCTACTTTTGTTCTAGTTGTACTTATGAAATAAAATAAGGTTATGAGGGTACTTACAGACGTATACTCGAATACTACTAACATGCAGCACAGAATGCATAAGGATTTTGTCTGAGATTACTGAACTGCTTAAGAATTTGGTAACATTATAAAAAAAAAAACAACTCAGGAAGTAAAGTCTGGTCTAGCAGCAGTTAAGAGCTAATTACTATAAATATGCATATATAATGAAAACCAGCACTTTATGTAAAAAGTGAAGCATGCTGAAATTAGCAAGGCATCGTTTAAAGCAGATGCACAGTAGGAGATGTTACATCAGCAGACATCTGGAAATGCAACCAGACCAACCCATAACATCACTTCTGCTTGATTGTATTCCTTGTTTTGAATATAAACGTCACTGTAGTGTTGGACATTCATGCTGTGGGCCAGACACTGATGTCTCTGGGGAAAACAGAGTACTCTGCAAATGAAGGCCCAGAGGATGCTGTCCAATTCAAGCTCTTAGATGGGGGACAAAGGTGGCCACCTTTGAATAGCAAACTCACTGAGCAAGGCACTGAACAAGCACAAAACAAGAGGAAAGCCTGTGTCCCCAAGACACTACACCCTAAAGAAAAGGCACAGCCCATGAATGAGATCACATGTGGACTGAGACAGTGGTGAGGCTGAGAACAAAAATCTAACTTGAAGCAGCACATTTTCTCAAACCTCTCCAACTGGCAAACCTGCAGCACTTCACAGATACCACTGCCGTACAAGCAGGAACCAAAAGGCCTTAGGAAGGTGGACACTACTCAGACATTTCTGTGTGTGATGCTGACTTACTTACCATGCTGGCTGTATGTGGGTGCCACCAACAGGAAAAGTATTATAAAGTTCTGGCTTATATGGTAAATTATTACGCAAAACAATGTATGGAAGTGTCCACTCCAGTCTCATACATTCTGTTCCTGCCTTCTGATTACTGTTGTTTCATAGTCTCTGAGCAAGGTCATTTTATACTGAAGCTTCGCTAAATTTACTACTTCCTTGTGTGCCAGTAGAAAAGATAAAACGCCACAGCATTCAACACAGACGAATTCTAACAAGTTTGGTAAAAATAAGCAGAACACATCGGAAGCATCTGAAAACACTCGAATCATTTTCTGCATCTGCATAAATAAAAATGAGTAGATTTATTAAGAGATCAAAATCTCCTGCAGTCTTAGCAGCTCCTAAAAAAAGGCACAGCAGGTGGTACCACCTGTGCCAAACCAGTGCCAGCCAACACAGCCTTCCCTACACAGCGCTGCTCTAAAGGAGGACGAATTCTGCCACTGGGCATGGCCAGCTCTTCCTGTGTGCAGCAACTGGGAGCAATCTCTTATTACTCCAAGCCATTAAAATTAATGAATGGGGTTGTGAGCCCAGAGCCAGCCTTGTGTGCCAGACACCACAGCTGTATGCACGGCGCTGCCGAAGCAGCACATTCCAGGTGCTTTATTTAGGGTGGAGTCACAAGTGGGCTCACTCGCCAAGTGCATCACATAGTTCAGTTCCTGGTAACCAGTCCATTTTTCCCACACGTTTTATGTTATTCATTCACTTCAGCTAAACTGAGATGAGAAAACTTTAACCTCTGCCCCATCCAAAATTGAGAAAATGTGTTTTCAGGCTAGTCACATTTTCAATACAGAAAGAACAAGTAACAGGCTCCTTTCTCATTTCCGAAGTATACACGCTTTCCAACCAAAGAATTTTACCCCATCTTTGCCAGAGTTTGTCAATCTAACTTCTTCTGCACTTACTTTAATACAATATGAGATGCAATTATCTTCATAGTGTTTACAGCATCTATGCCTTGGGCCATGTTTGCACCTGCAAAAAGCACAATGAAACACATATTAACCTATAGCTGTTTTTAGTCTAATCGACAGGAGACTTCATAAATTTTTCTTGCCTAAAAATACATAAAGTGCTATTTTCCCACCATCGAAGGGCACTGTGAGCTTTTATGATGCCATAAAAGGGCAATAAAAAGAAACAATACTTCAGTTGTACAGCAAAAGTGTCTGCACATTTATTTCAATCCAACCTCTTTTCTTGCCATGCTGCACCTATAATACAGAATTAAGCAATGCATTTTCTGCTGTGGGCAACAGGGAGCAGCTATGGGACAGAACTGCAGGGGTATCACACTTTCCAGTCTGCCTGTATATTTGACCAATTATCTGTGGCCTTACACAGAATCATCTGAGCAGGAAGGGATCTTTAGAAGCCACCTAGTCCAACTCCTCCGCAAGGCAATGGGACACCTACAGCTCCATCAGGTGCTCAGAACCCCATCCAGCCTGATCTTGAAGGACTCCAGGCACAGGGCTTCAATTATCTGTGGGTAACCCGTGCCAGTGCCTCCCATTTCACCTTGTCCTATCTTTCATAGCACTGTAAGGTTCATTGGAAAGCAATGCAGGCAACACACAGTTATCCCATGAGACATCTTCCAATTACATTTCACTTCTGGGCTAATTCTCCTACTGTGTAGGTATGTTTTGTGGCTCTGACTTTGAACTGCAAAATTGACCTTCAGCTTTTAAGAAAGACTGGCTTGGGATGGTGGGATTCCTAGACTGTGCAGTTGTTAGCCCTGCATAATGTAGAATCATAAAGAAGTAATGTCATGCCATGTTTGAGTGTTACATTTTGATGTAGTGAAGTATTTAAGTTTTAATACAAAATAAATTACACAATTTATATACTGTGCCAAATATCTTGGAAGTTTTGAATCACATACTATAAAGTCTAATGGCCATAAATCATCTGTGAGGTCAGTTTATGTAGCAAAAATTGTAATGAGAATGTGATCAGGTTACGGGCATTTAGACTCAATTATACTGAAAAGAACCATATGGAAGAGAAAGCTGTGAGAGCATTAGGGCTGAAAACTGCAAGTTTTCTGATGTCTGACTGGGAAGATTCAAAACCTTATGGAAAAAAAACTCTTCTCCACACACAGTCCCTTGATCCTAGTATTTAGTGAACAGTAGAAGAGCTATGAACCAACAAAGTGAATGAAGAGTATTTAAGACAAAACAGATATAAACAACTCAGCTAGAGGAATCTGCACACAGCTCACTGCTGCTTCTCTTTGTAGGTCTTTTTTGTGTTTGTTTTGTTGTTGTTGTTGTTTTTTTAACTAATACAATCTTGTCTAAAAAGCCACTGCTGATTTCCATCATATATTCCTTCATATATTTCAATTCAAAGGCAAAAAAAAAAAAAATCATAGGAAGCCTCCCTGTAATACTGGCCAGTTCATGTCTGCTTATTAGCTGAGTCAATAAAACAAGCCTCTACACACTGCCCTTTGCAGACTTGTTTCCTTCCTGCACATCAGCAGGTGGAGGTCTGGTCATAGAACTGCTCCTGAAGAAGTCAGTGGAATTGAAATCACAGGTGTGATATGATTTTATGTCCTCTCAATTTGTTATTTCATTGTTCTTATAAAAGCTTGAAAAGCCATCCCAGATCACTTCTTTAAGCTTATACTAAAGGTCAGTTATTGACATTCTGTAGACAGGAAGGAAACTTATCTTGGCTAATTTACCTGTCCATGTCTGACCCCACGTAAAACAGTTTTAGATTCACTTTTGCTTTTGAATTTCCTGACATGGAAGTGCTACAAATTCTGTTCTTAGAAATTATTCTACTTGATGCAATACAGGGATGTGGGTCCTAAAAAAGATGATGTCATGGTAACTTAAGGAGACCTAAATGAGGAGTGCTGCTGTGCAGTTTTCCATCTTTAATATCACTACCAGCACTGCTGAAACCACGCCATGAGCCAGTGCTGCAGAAAAAGCAGATATCATTCTACCATGCAGAACTGGCTGAACTTACACTGCCTTGTTAGACAATCACATACTGCAAGTTATTTTGAATCCCTGCTATGACAAATGGGTCTGAAACTTTGTTCTTCTTAGGGTTCATGATTTGTTACTGTTGATTATACTGTAAAAAAAGAATTGCAAAACGCTTAAATGCAAAGCAAAAGTATCATAAAACATTGTCAAAATCAGTGTAACAAAACATTAAATGGAGCTCAGTAGGAATGATGCCAATTGTTCTGTTACTCTTTTGCTTTCTTTTGACTCACACTTTGTCCATCAGCTTCTTCGTTAGAGCCAGCAAGTTCATTCGCTGCGATACTTTTTCACAAGGCTTTATTTTTCTCTCTGTTTTTGAGAACGCTGCTTCAGGTGAAAATGAATGAGTGGGGATTTCTTCTTTCCCTACAATGAATCTGAAAGAGAAAACAAAACAAAACAAAACAAAAAAAAGGTTACAAAAATAACTCAAAGATATATAAAGGCTCTGAAGTCCCTAATAGCAAAAGTCTCTAAAAGTCTTTAAGACAAACTTAAAGTTACCCACAGGTCTGCAAAAACAGGTGCCACACTTGTATCTCCTCGGAAAAGATTAATCCACCAACACAAACTTCAAATAACAGCCAAAAGTGATGTCAGGGATTTTTTAAAACCAGGCACAAAAACGTTACTGGGGAATTCCATCTCTCACAGAAAAGAAAAACATCAAATGAGAAAATAAAAATGAAATGTCTCAGTTATCTCCAGCAAACTGAGTTACAGAAAGGCTGGTAATTACTGAGATATTTTTATAAAATGCCCTGTTTGTAAAATCTTCCAAATGTTTTGCTCTCACCAAGAGCATCAGCTTTGTTTTTCTCAGCTTCATCTTCAGTCTTCCTTCTTTGCCCAGAAGATGATACTGTCAAAAAAAACGGTTCATCCCAGGTGTAGAATTACTGAGTATCAAGGGCATAGGAGGTCACAATAGCAAAATGCACTGCTTCCCAACACCTTGAACTGTAATCCAAGTTAGTAAACCCCTGGTAGCTTTGTTGAGGGTGGTGAAGGTATAAATCTTTGACTTTTGGTTTGCGACAGAACCTCCCAGAATGTGGATAATTTCAGAAAGCACTGAAGGTCATCACAGGAGTGTTTCATGTCCATGTTTCTGGACTTCAAAATTCATTAGCACAGAATCATTAAGGTTGGAAAAGACCACTGAGATCATCTAGTTGAACCATCAACCCATCCCCACCTAACCCATGCCTCTCTCTGCCACATCTACATGTTTCTTGAACACTTTCAGAGATGTTGACTTATTTAAGTACTAAACTATGGTTGCAAGTTCTATAAAATACTTTCCACTACCAACAGCAGCTCTCCTTTGGCTTCAGTTCTTCTCTTCGCCTGTGAGCTGGTACTGATCGTGCCCTGAGCTGTCTTAGTGGCAGCCACATAGCAGAGTATATAAGGCGATAAGAAAAATGTCTCTATTTCTGACACAAGGCACAAAGGATGGAGAACTCTGTATGACTTCAGAAATGGGGGAGTACAACCAAAGAGTTTCATGGTAAATTCTAGGACAGACAGTATTACCAAGGCAGACAACAGGTTTAGTGGCACAGGACGTGCCAGAAGTCCATGGTTTATATGGGTGCTGGTGACAGAACGACAGAAAATAAATTCCAGATCAAAACACAGCAGCCCTTTGCTTCCAGGAGAATAACATGAATCACAAATCCCTGGTTCAGAAAGAAAAAAGATTAACATGCCTTAAAAAACATGCACAAGCATGTGTCTGCATTTCCTTTCTATATTGATCCAAAATATGGAAAGATTCCTCTCTATGCTTTCAAATATGCTGTACATTCTCCCCAAATCATAAAATTTTATAACAGCATGCTTTTTCTTAGGAGAATTTGTTTCATACAATGCAGCTTCTCCTGTGCACAATTCCTCAAAATCTCCTCTTCAAGCTATGTACTCAAAGAACTATTCCCCCTACTTACTTCAGTGCAGAGTATGTAAATCCCTTCAAGCCATCTTTGCACCTGAAACACAAAAACAACAATCTCTGTTATAAAGGACCGCTCGCAGCAAAGTGTTGCAGGTTGAGTATGATGTAGAAGGGCTGTGGATGAACACCAGCTTCTCATTAACAGAAAACAGCAGGTCCGTAACAACTCTGACTGCCCCCAATCTCACAGCTGTCACCACAGCCTTGGAATGTCTCAGAAACAAAGGGTAAAGCACATAAATGTCAGTGCCCCTCTGTTTTATCGACACTAAGTGTGGCGAAATCTTGAAAGGACAGTGACAGAAGCACTGGGGTAGCAATGGGCAATTTTGTGTGACAACGAAGAAAAGTCGAGATGAGTTTTACAAAATAAAAGTTACTTATCAACATCATCACTTCAAGAACACACTACTGTAAGAGAAGACCATTCGGACGTTGCAAGACCTTCATAAACAAAAATGAATAAACGCAGTCCTCCTCTTTTTGCCCACAGAGACCACGCTGTCCCTGGTATGCCTGTGCTTGCCCCCAAGAGCACATGATATGGGCTCCCAGAAGGCAGCACGCATGGCCAGTGCCTGCTGCTGGGAGCTGGGTGCGAGAGCAGCAGGAAGGATGTAAAGAGGTGATGGCCAGATTGCAAGTCAGCATTATGGATGGTACTGGCCGCACAATAGGCTCCATCTCCCTGGTTGTACTATGCAGGCAGATATCACTCCAATTATTACTGGGGTGTCCCTCTCTTGTTTTCCATTTTCACCAGAAACTCAGAGCAGAAGGCAGATGTCATAGAAAGCTTTGAGACACCTGTACAATGCCAGAAAGCTCACCCTGAATAGTTTCTCTTTTAAAATTCCTGCACCTAAAACGTTGATGATGTACATAGGATCTACAGGGGTTCAAGGTAACCTCACAAAAATTGTCCACTGTATCTTTACTCAATTCAGCAAAGGTACAAAGAAGACATTTTATGATTCTTCACCTGTGGAACTTGTAAGCAGGAAATTCTCACAGCACTGTAATATAAAGATGGATCAACACACCTGGGGACCAATGGACCGAAACATAGGAATCAGAGTCATAGAACTGTTGTCAGAAGGGAGCCCAGAAACACAGGGGTTGGGTATACTCACTCTGCCCACAGAACCACTGTGCAGTATCATGAGTTTGCTTTAACACCTACAGACAGCAGTAAGTTCAGATTCTGTCGAGTTATTATGGGTGTTGGACATACTGTGTGTGCCAGCTCAAGAGCAAGGCCTTAGTTTCTATTTTCTAGTAAATTAGAACCATGCACAAGCCAAAATGTAAACACACTTAGGTGTTTCTAGAGTAATATTGAAACAGAAAAGTAATCACATTGAAAGTACAGGGATGCTTTTGCTTCAATCACTACAGTGCAATCGCATTCCAGCTGCTGACGCTGAGCTTCCATTCCTGGATCGGCCACCAGATGTCCCTCCCAGCTGCTGCTAGCCCCAGCCCTACACCAGCAAGGAAAGTGCCCAGCATACCCCCCCTTGCCTCTAGTGAAAATCACAAGACATCTGAATTGCTGAAAGGGAAAGCCACATTCCAGCTCGCTCTTCATTACCCCAAGAAACATGAAAAAGGATGGAAACATGAAAACAGCCATTCTCACTACACATCCAGTAAATCCTATGCAAAAAATGTCTGCTGCATTGAGATTTGACAGGTACTCCTTTTGTTCTTTTATTAGTAATTCTATATAGTTATTTCTCCATCATTATCATAGATAACCACCAGCTCAGGCTGCCCAGGGGGCATCCAACCTGGTCTTGAGCTCCTCCAGGGATGGGGCACCCCTTGCTCTCTGGACAGCTGGTGCCAGGGCCTCACTGCCCTCTGAGTAAAGAATTTCCTCCTAACTTCTAACCTGAATTTCCCTTCTTGAATTTAAAGCAAAATTTTTCCCCTTGTCCTATCACTATCTGTGTAAAAAGTCACTCACCCTCCCTCCTGTTTATAAGCTGTCTTCAAGTACTATAAGGCCATTGATCTAGAGTCTGTAATTCCCTTGTTTATTCCCAAAGTAATTTACACACAAAACTGGCAGCAACAAAAGAAAGTTCCATACGGACTGCTAATATGATCTTTGGGTGGGGGTAAAAAACACCCAGAGACAGCAGGGAGATGTCCCACATCCAGAACTGGCCTCAATTGAGGCTGCAAACAGTGCTAACGTACAATGGCAGCGGCACATGGTACTTCTCATGAACACCTGGCTGCTAATAACTGAACTAAGACAAATGATTTGCTTCATACAGGCCACTACTAATTGGTAATAATAACTTTTACTCAATGCTTCATTGCTCAAGGGGTGAAAAAGTCCCTACTCTGCTGCTGACCTCTGTGAGCCATTCAAGCTGCAAATGAACACAGTAAAAAACAGTGCATGTACCCAGCACTTCAGATTCCCCTGAGACGGGAAGAAATCTCAGTAACATAACATTTAGGTTTTTTTAATGTATTTTTCAATCTGGAAGATTTGGGAGAGACACAGAATCACAGACCAGTTTGGGTTGGAGGGGATTTTCAAGCCCATCCAGTCCAAACCCTTGCTGTGGACTGGGGTTGGGGCTCACGCTGCCCAGCGCCCATCCAACCTGGCCTTGAGCACCTCCAGGGATGGGACACCCACAGCTTCGCTGGGCACCCTGTGCCAGCACCTCCCTGCCCTCTGACTAAAGAATTTCCTCCTAACATCTAACCTAAGCCTCCCTTCTTTTTGTTTTAGTTTAGCCATCTCACGCTGAAGGAAGGAAGCAACACGTTTTGCCCTGTAAGCACTCTTTTAAAGGCGCACAATCTGCTTGCAGCCACCCAGCAGAGAATTTTCCCATCAGAGGGGAATTTGCCCCTGGTCCAAAGCCAGCAGAGCCCATTGCTGCCAGCTGTCGCCATCCGGCACCGCACACCCCATAACGGAGCAGGACTGCTCACTGCTCCCAGCCCAGCTTTGGCTGGAGCCAGAGCAGCAGAGGAATTGAGGAGATGTAGCAATAAATCTGGGTTCTCCACATTCCCCCCGCTGGGACAGTTTTAAGACAAAAGCAAATGGGGTCGATTTCAATCACGTTTAATTATAATGTAAATTTAACTTATGGCCATACACACATTTCTTTTTTCATAAAGAAAACAGCGAAAGTGGAAGGGAGCCAAGGTGTGATAGCCTCTGTGTTTCCAATGAGACATGAACTAACTGTAATTATTTACATTTGGGTATGTAAAGAGGTGCTGTACATGGGATCACACCACTCTCCCTCTGTCATGTGGGAAGGAGAAGTTCCCACACTGAGCCGCAAGGCTGAGTGCCAGCAATTATGTTTTAGGGTTGCTTTTTTTTTTATCAGGGCGCCTTGTCCTAAGCCTTCTAATGATTTTCTGTGTGACCAATTGATGTACTCAGCACAAGAAGCCTTCTGAGGAAACAAGTCCCTGTTCACCCACAGAACTCATAAGGAGAAAGTAGCTCACAGCAACACCACATGCCATGTTTAACGACATTCCCATATTGCTTATGTTATCCTTCAGGGTAAGAGTAAATTAGAAATCCCTATACAGAGCGCTCATTATGGCCATGTGGGAAGGAAGCCCTGCGAGCGCAGGACATGTGTTTGTACATTACTGCAGCACATCCTGCCTGCTGGGACCAGCCGGGGGACCACATTACCACATTAAGGTGTCTCGCTGTATGGAGAAGGGAGGGTCATTGTGATGAAACAGGACTGCATCTGAACACAACAGCTGCATCCACTGCCATTAAACCCCTCGCTATTAGGAATTCAGAGCTAGCTACCCTCCTTTGTGAGCTGCCCTGAACTTTACAGGATAAACCATTCTCTGATTTAATATATTTACAGAGGTTACTACATCTTCCTACTTTTGTTTTTCCTTGCTTCTCATCTTCTCCCCAGAGTTAAGTCAGCAGCAACGACTGTCATTTTTCTGAGTTGTCTTCTGCAGCCAATTCTTTTTCCTCTTCTATCTCCTCTTTTCCTCCACTGTTTCAGAATCATAGGATATCCTGAGTTGGAAGGGACCCCAGTGATCATCAAGCACTCCAACTCATGGCTCCACTCAGGACTACCAGAAAATCAAATCATATGTCTCTTCCTCTAAGTCAAAACCTTTTTTTGTAGTTTGTCCTCATTTACCCTGTAAACATTACTCTCAAAGAGCTCATTTTTTCTTAAAAAAAAAAGAAAAAAAAAATAGGCAGTACCTTTTTCATATCTTCTCAGGGTCTTACACTTTTCATTTTGCTAATCAAGTGTGTTATGACTACTGGACTGAGGATACAGATTAAGTGTCACTGAAAAACAGGACTGTAAAGCAAGTGAAGACTCAAGGACCCACACAGTCATTTTGAGTTGCAGAAACAGAAGAGCTAGTTGAAGTTCAGTTGAACTAAATTGTTTTAAGACTAATTTGTAAATGGGGACTGTAAAATAAAATCATCTTTTGGAAACAGAAATTTTCCAAAAAGCTCTGACGTCCAAGAATAATTCCTAACCAGTAAGATCTTCCTCACAAATAGAAATGTTTACAAAGAAGATACTTTTTAAATGAAACATTTAGCACTCGAGCTAACAAAAAAAACTCATGTAGTCAATTCTGATAGGAAGAGGAAACTAAAATCAGACATCTTTCTGAAATATATACTACTAATATTTTTCCTAATGGAAGAATATACATTTTCAAGTGGAAAAAAGATTTCAAAAAGTTATGATTGGACATGTAACTATTTTGACTTGTCATTACCTAGTTGTAATGAACTTACCAAGTATCTGAACAATATTCTCCTCAGGGACCAGAGAAGAACGTGATTATTGTGCTAATAATAACATCCAAATTCACTGAGTTGTTCATTGTTTGTAACATGGTATTTTACGTAAAAAGGCATTTTTGTCCTCATTTAGATAAATCTGGAAGAAGCTAAAATCCTAGTAGATTTGGTTATACTTGACTCTTCTGAGATCAAAGCTACTCATGACTTTCACACCAGCTTAAAAAAGAATACTCTGCTTATTTGTTTTCCTATCAGAAATAAAGTACATCAAATGTGAAATTGCAGTACCCAGTTTGGAACAGAGAGGCATTTAGATGTGATTTCCTCGCAATTAAACAGCACCTAAACACTATGGAGCTTTCTTTCCAGATCTACTACTATACATGGAGATCAAAATCAATGAACGGTTTGGGATGCATGGGACCTTAAAGCTCATCTAGTTCTAAAATGCATGTCTGCCTAATAGATGGTAAGGCTGCTTTCACACAGACTATTCAAGGAAATTTTCTTGCTTTTTGCAATCATGGCCATTTCAATTTAGAATCACAGAATCATTAAGGTTGGAAAGACCCATAAGATCATCTAGTCCATCCATTCACCTATGACTGTGACCACTCTAAACCATGCCCCTCAGCGACACATCTCCATGGCTCTTGAACACCTCCAGGCATGGTGACTCCACCACCTCCCAGGGCAGCCTATGTCAGTGCATTACCACTCTTTCAGAGCACAAGCTTTTCCTAATATCCAACCTGAACCTCCCCTGGTGCAACTTGAGGCCAAGCTCTCTCATCCTATCACTAGCTGACTAGAAGAGGAAGTTTCCCTTCCTATTGTCTCGGAGGCTCTCTGTCTGCCCAACCGCCCTGAGCACACCACCTCTTAAAAGGCACTGTTAAAAAAAAAAGAAATGGAAACTGATGGAAACCCTTCTCTTTCCCTCCTCTTCCCAATGGTGCAGGCAAAGAGAACATCCAAACTACAATCGTCTCCTCCACTGATCAGGATCATGCAGCACAGCCACTTTAAGGGGAAAAGAATGGTTTACAACCTGCTTTTCCCTCTAAATTTCCCCTTTTGTGGATTGAACATTTACATTTTTTCTGTATTTCCTCACAGGTCCATGAAACAAAGAGTGATTAAAACGCAAACCCCCAGTCACGTCCTCCACAAACATCATGTATCTTTCAGAAGATATGTTAGAAACAGATCAAAAGTAGGTGAAGTTGGAAAAGTTGTGGCTGAAACTCTTGTAAAAATTATATTCCAAACCACTGAACGTGCCATGCAGCTGGGACATAAATGCAAAGAGAAGTCTCATTGCTTGTGTTTCATAATCAAATTGATATTTTAAACTTGTGCACTTAAATAAAAAGCAAAACAAATGTATCCATGACATTTTCAGTATGAGCTTTTAGTAGATCTGTACTGAATGCATCATTTGTGATACTTGGGAAGAAGGGAGACAGCAAGCAGTATAGCCAACTGTGAGCTCCTATCCTGTTAAGCTTCCATGTAAACCCAGGGAATTACTTCTTATTTAGAAAACATCTGTAATCTGGTATGAATTTGATGCAATTGAAAAGAAAGCTGCTTATACTGAAGTTAAAGCACAATACTGGATCCCAAGTTGTAAACCAAAGGTGTTATCAATCAGCGCTCCACATTAATTGAGCTGTGTGTGTTACTGCCAAATATGAAACCTGATTTCTGGTGCTGTTAATTACCCTGCTACTTACAACATCCACATTTCTGCGACAGATGAATGCCCCTGAAATGTGCATTTTTAAGGAAACACAGTTTCTCTTGGATTATAAAAAAAAATATTTGCTATATATTGTGTCTGGAGGTAGCCCTTCTGTGCCATTCAGTAAGGGAGCAGGGGAAAGCAAACCCTTCCCAAAGCAGCTGGCTGATGCAGGAAGCAATACTCCCTCCCCCAAACCCTGCCTCAAAGCCCCAGATGGGGAAAACTGCACCTTGACACACACCCCTGCCCACATCCACCTCAGGCCGTGCTGGTGCTGTGTGGTTCCTGTTAGAGCAACAAGGCCGTTAGGCCATTAAATCATAGTGGCATATGCAGCAATTCTGTTGTTCTGTGCCCTTTGCTAAATTTATCTACTGCCAAATTCCCCACTGGTTTTCTCTACTGGCTCTCTGAATCCAGGGGAAAAAAATACCGGACACAAACAAAACCAACAGCTTCTTGGAGCTGTGTTCTGTGAACAAGCTTCCTGCTATTTACAGGTGATTCAAAACTCCAGTTGGCTACAACTCTCCCACAGAGATTAACTGGCAAACCCAAGCATTCAAGAAAAACGGATGCACCATTTGCTTTGCCCAAATGATCCTATAATTGGATTGTGAGGGCAGTGTTAGGCTGTTTGCTTTGAGGAAAATGCGATTAGGAGGAGACCGTCCATTTTGATTTTTGTATCATATTAGCCATATCTCTGACATGTAATTAGATGGGATTATTTAAACAGAATAAACTTCTAATGAAATGAAAAGCTATAAAAAGATTTTGAAGAAGTTAGCAATCATTTTGAGTATGTCAAGTCTATTGCCAAATTAGGTGCATGATATGCTCCTTTCATATCATTTTGTAGTTGTTATTGTAATACATTGACTTGAAGTGAGATTTTGACTGTAAATAAAAAATATGCTGGACACTGCAGGAATCACCAAGATTGTTACAATTACACTTGCTCTAGGACAGCATCCATTTCATAGAATCATACAGTCACTGTGGTTGGAAAGATCAATACAATAATCTAGTCCAAACATCAACCCATTCCTGTGTCTGCCCTAGACCATGCCCCTCAGGGCCACAACTCCATGTTTCTTGGACACCTCCAAGTACAATGACTCCTCCACCTCCCTGGACAGCCTGTGCCAATAACTCACCACTCTTTCTGAGAAGAAATTTTCTTTCTATCCAACCTGAATCTTGCCTCACACAATGTAAGGTCATTACCTCTCATCCTGGTACTAGTTACTAGAAAAGCTGCCGATTCTCAACTTGGTACAACCAAGCTGAAGGACCACACTGCAAAATTTCTTGAGACTTGAACTTGTATTTCTGATAATATGATATTTCTTTGTCATGACTGTACTATGCAGCTTACTGGAGGAAACTCTGGAGTCTACAGATCTCTGGTTTTATCTTATGCTGTGTAGTCACATCTCTAAGGTTCCTAAGCATCACTAGAACTCTTGAAAACATATTACATTCTCAGAACTGTGTGAAGAACCACAGGGTGAACGAAGTATTTGTGCACAGTTTCAGAAAACATTGCTCTGAGAAGCACATTTCAGTGCTTCCACAGAAACTCATTCCTTAGTAGCTCCCTAACTGGTGTATAATGTAGAAAAACAAGGGGCTAAACTTTATTCTAACATAGCTTTACTTTAAATTACAGCAGTGCTGTTCAGAGAGGCTGCATTTTTAATGAAGGTACAGTAATGGAAATAGAAAGTTGCACCACCAACAAAAGTAGAAGAAACTGCTCATAAATCTTGTCCCCACTTATGGGTGGGGATCTGCAATGGACTTCTGGTCCTTCCTTGCTCCTAATCACAGGAACGTGGCCTCTGAACATTCTAACGTTTCCAGTTTTTATTTTTTCATGACAAAACCAGATAATGAACTCAATACCACAAATGTGTGAAATCACCAGGAAAAAAAATAAATCCCCAAAATTGTGAAGAAAAGATGCTTTTAAATTATGTGTCATGAAAGACTTTCTGTGCTTCAGTAACTTAACTTAGTGAACAATTATGGCAGTTATGAAAATAACTTTCCAGATATTATTGCCAGGAATTTAACTGCTGCTATCATTGTTCATGTCTCCAATAAAATATGTCACAATTTGCTCTGCAAATATCTACGTGGTGCTTACAGCTGCCATGCAGAGCCAGTACCCACATGCTGCCAGGTTCATCACGCTGAGACTGCCAACACGTTTGGACTTTGTCATGGTGTCCCAGTTCTTGGGTTGGCTGGGTTTCAGAAAATTATCAGCCTTCTTCTTCTCATTTTCTCTCAGTGTTACTTCCAGTCTCTCCCAGGCGAAAAGTGTGAACACAAGGCTTGAATAGAACTAAGGAAATCAGAAACTTTGTCTCATATGTATATATCAGAAATAGTGCAGCCAGCAGGAGCAGGGAGGTGATCATCCCCCTGTACTCAGATCGATCTGATGAGGCCACACCTTGAGTACTGTATTTAGTTGTGGACCCCTCACTAAACAAACAGGAGGAGCTGGAAGCTACTGTGCTACCAGAAAACCATGATATAGGTGCCATCACTGAAACCCAGTGGGATGACTCCCACAACTGGAGTGTGGCTATTGACGGCTACAAGCTGTTCAAAAAGAACAGGAGGGGAGGGGATGTTGCTATCTACATCAGTAAAGGAATAGAATGTGAAGAGCTGTCCCTAAAGAATAGTCATAAGCAAGCCAAATGCCTACGGGTAACAGTTAGAGACTGAGGCAGCAAAGGGAGCATTGTGATCCGTGTCTACTACAGGCCACCCCAATCAAACAGAGCCTGTCAATGACTCCTTCTATCTCCAGCTACAGGAGACATGATCACAAACTCTTGTCCTGCTGGGGGACTTCAACCACCCAGACATCTGCTGGAAAAGTAGCATGGAGAGTTGCAGGTAATCCAGAAGGCTCCTGGAATGCACTGAGGACAACTTTCTGAGTCAAATAATAGATGGTCCCACCACAGCAGATGCAATACTGGACCTGCTGCTCACCAATGCAAACTAACTGACTGGTGACATCAGGATTAGAGGCTGTCTGGGCTGTAGTGACAATGCTATGGTTGAGTTCATAAATGGAGGTTAGATATAAGGAAAAAGTCTTTTACAGTGAGGGTGGTGAGACACTGGAACAGGTTGCCCAGAGATGTGGTTGATGCCCCATCCCTGGAGACTTTCATGTAACATTAGTAGAAGTATCAGCCTCACTCTCCAAACTGGGCTTTTCAACTTAGTCGTACTGAGAAGAGCAATGGTTACACTGAGCCTTGGAACTGGCTAATATGGCATGTCCCTGCTGTGCCACAGACACATAGCAAGTCACCTGAAATGAACTCATGTCTCCACCAGAGATCTGCCTCACACAGAATTAACATGACTGGAAAATCACACAAAGTTGGTCTTTTATAAAAGATAAGGCCAATCCCTTCAAGCTCTTGCTATTTTGAGAGAAAGATTGTATTCTGCCTTACATTCAAGATAAGCATGGATAACCAGCGTAATTAAGAGCATACTTGTGATGAGTTCACATCTTTTTGCTGACTACTTCAGATGTGGCATTATCTTCCATCTACCTTGCAGCCATTCATCTAATTTTAGAGGGCAATTACAGAACGGTTATGAACCACCAGTGTGACAGCAGCTGACAGCTTCAGGATGCTTTACACAAGATATTCTTAGCAGCAAAAATAATAATAAAAAAAAAAAAAAGCCCTAAACACTAAATAGCATACAGACAGAAAAATACAAATTACAAACTGCAATTCAACTGCCTTCCTTAGAGGAGGATGTTTCCTGGAAGAAATCAACATACTTAAATTCCAGGTGCCTTATAAGCATCTGAAAGACAATCATTACAATCATTAAGGTATGAGTAGCAACCAACATAAAACTATCAAAAAATGAAATAAAACTTTTTTAACACTGGGTGACATTCCATGACTGGAGAAGAAAAGCAGTATGTGTTGCAGTATGGGCTTGAGTCATGTTTTGACCCTGTACAGTCTAATGGAAAGGATCCATAGTGAACACAAAACTAGTTAGACATGTGGAGTGGGAGAGCAGTTATCAGCAGCTCCTGACCAACTGGAAGGATGTACTAAGTGGTACTCCATAAGAACCTCTCCTGAATGTCTGCAAGTCAATCAATTCAGCAGTGAGAGAAAAGACAGAGCAAAAAGTATGCCTTCTACATGTGTAGCTAATATCAAGCAGAAAAGGACTACAAACAGAAAAGAGAGGCTTGGAAAATATAGGATTCTATGCATTGATTGCATACATAGGTGGAAATCATTAATGGAGATCAGAATCAGTAAGGACAATTGGTGTTCCTTTAGAAAGCGCTGGACTGTGGGGAGCCAGAAAACAAAAGCTGCACTGGGATGTACACAGCAATGCATTAATTCTTGTGCTATATCCTCCAAAATATATTGGTTTAGACAACATATTTCAAGAAATGAGTGGATTAGTTCCAAGGAATCCAGAACAGAACAATCATAACTGTACATAGGGAATGGCTGAAATAGCTGAGATTTAGAAGAGGAGACAAGAAGAGTTGAGGGAAGGAAAGAAGTGGGCAGGATGTGATATGTCTTTGTTACTTACGTTTGCTATGAAGGAAAAATCTGCTCTCTTTAGTGCTTGTGGTGGATAGGAGAAAAAGTAATAGACTAAAGTTGCACTATAATATTCAGATTAGAAAGTTTAAAATGACAAAAATGGTTAAGAATAGGAATAGATTGTCTAGGGATGACATAGGCTCTCCATTATTGTAATTTCTAATGAATGTCAGTCAGACGTGATAGGAATGCAGCGAGTGATGCTTCCTCGTGGTAGAAGAGAAAATAGATGATCTCTCATGATTTCTTATGCCCTGTAAATCTATTTCAAGAGACATAAAAGTTAAAATAATATTTAACATGTTTTCAAACATGTTTGAAAGAGGATGTACAAGGGACTCTGACTTTGAAGGCACTGCTCTACTGAGGTCACTCTTTGGTACCTACAGCTGAAAATAAGTCTTGAAAAAATGCTTATATGAGAGCAAGAAAAAAGATTGCAGAGTGGGTAGGTCTTAACTTTGAATTTGCTTGATCTTGTTCAAATTTTTTCACTTCTAATGCTGAAGTCACAAACGCTTTATCCGCATAGAATGAAATCTGAGATGTCCTGATTTTAAATTTAGACAGCACTAAGAGCACAGTGACAGTAAGTTCAAAGTACATTGTTGTCCCTGAAAACAGAAAGTCAAATACAACAGTGTGGCAGACAGCTCCACTTATGACTGCAAACTCAGTAACTTTAGGGAGAAACAGAAGATGGTGGTTTATGTTTGTTACCCAAGAGCAAAGGTCAGTTTGGGATATTCTAACATGAGAACACAAAGTACCCCATAGCGTTACCTGGTGCCCCTCAGTTATAGACCAACAAAAGAGATTCAACCAGATAAATAAGTCCCTCTGGCTACACCTGGAGAGGTGACACAGTTGTACTGGTTGTGAAACCCAACAGAGGAGAGTACGTAGCATGGCCATAAAGCATTTCTGCCACCAGGTGTGAACTTGATAAAGTATACAGCTAATAGGAATTAAGTGTTCTACTTGCTTGTGCCAGGCACCTCTTCCAAAGTCAACATTTCATAAGAAATTTTGTCAGCTGTGACCAATAACTCAAGGATTCTGAGAACAAAGATGTGGGCTGTGTACACACCCAGCCAGGTTAAGCAGGAGACCTGCTCTTGCCTTTTGGTGCCAGTTTTCTTGTATGGAATGCTTCAGGAGACATTTTATTCCCTAGTCTTGCTCTGAGATGAGCTCTCTATAAGACATTAGTAAAAATAAATGAACAAATGTCATGAATTCCCAGTGCCACATATCTTTAATTCCACTTGAGGCAACAAGATGTAGCAAAATAAGGAGAGTGTGGTACATTATGATCCATTTTGGCACACTGGATCTGCTAATGATACACACTTCAGCAGCAGACAAAGAAAACCAGTGCTCAAATGTTTTGCACCATGAATTATTCCTTCAGTTCTGACAGCATTACAGTAAAAAAAAGCTCAGTTTACAGTAATATCCAGAGCATTTGAACCATGTACCTCAGAGGATCAGATTTCTCCATCTCTCTCTCCAGGCAGGAACATGGCTTTTTTCAAACTCCACCTGATACTGATTCACAATCTGCTTTGGATGCTGCAAAGCCCTGACAGCAGATTAGACTAGGCTGCCTAATTCTTAATTTGCAGTAATTAGCTGGAGGCGAATGCAAGTTCTAGTGACATGTTCTTGGCCTCTTTTTACAACTTTAATATTCTCATCAATGTTATGTAAACAACTTTTCAAACTTCATATAGCAGATGGTGATTCTTGGACCTACACCGTTTCAAGTGTTCATAATAAAGTTATGAAGTGCAATTCATGCAGGAGCCAACTGCAGAAAGATTTGCTATGGTTTCAAAACGTCCCTTGTAATCCAGCAACAGCCGTACATTACTACAACCACAAATCACTGAAATTACACTAAAAGGGGGAAGAGGTCCTTCTGAATTTCTGAAGCAGGCAGCATATACAAGCTGCATGATCATTAAGCCTACCAATTACTTACTGAAGTTCAATTTTACTCATAATTTTCCACAGGCTACTGGCATATTACATTGTCTAAGAGCAGCAGCATTGTATACGCCTCACACACAATACTCTAATTGTTGAAGGTAGGAAATACAAGTACTGGTAGAAGTGGATGAAATTAAAGGTTTACAAAATTAGGAAGATACATGAACATGCAGATTCATGGTAAGTTTAAAATATATATTCACAGAGAACAGTTTTTAAATAACTAAACATAAATTGTTCTTCAGCAGGTTTATGAAACCCGTGGCTCTTGAGAAAAGAGACAACTCAAACTCTCATCAATGAAGGGCTGACGTTTTCCAAAAGAAATGTGAAGAAGCCATGTAGTGAAATTATGTGTTTCAGACTAAAATACTGAGAATAAGGAAAGGATTCATAGCAAGGATTAGGATGCTACAAATCATATGGAACATATGAATAGGAGTCTGTTTCTGTGTATCAATAGGGGTTTAATTTCTGAATGAGAAGCTTAAGCTAGGGCACATTCTTTTGTAAATCATCCCACGGGTTTCCTAGAATACACGGACTCAGTAACATCCTCAGTTCTAACTTTACTCAATGGATTCTTATAAATCTGCTATCAGCATTTCATTTAATGCTTAAAACAGTAAAAGATTGGAATTGATTTTGAAGGAGGATAATCAAAGCAGAAACAATGATAGGTAGAAAATGAAAGTCTCATTTTACAAAGGCAAGTTTATCAGGAGCTGATTATATCTTCTCAACTTTGCTAGTCTGGTTGCTATCTGAAACCAAGATTTCTCAGGGAAAAAAAAAATCCCAAACAGCCGGAACCCATCCTAGAGATACAAAATAAATCACGTGCAAGTAAATTCCACACTCAAAAGCCCTAATCAGTACTCTACACAAGCAACAAAACAAACAAAACCCAGGAAGAACATTACAACCCTGGTAACTGGTGTATACTAATTGCAGAGCATCAGGACAGCTTCAATGGGAAAGCTGTGACTGAATGGGATCGTCTGATAAATCCACTGCACTCAAACACTCTACACAGTATTCTTGACCCTGTGGGTCACAACCTTTTGCTCCCAGTCACTCATGCAAAAGGGGATAAAGAGGTTTGTCCCATTCTATTAAATCCTTGTAATTATTTGTTACAGTTTTAAGTCATCTAGCATTATACACACAGTAATGCATGCCCCTTTCAAATGAAAGCACAATAGACAAAATGAACATAATGTGGAAACCTTTAAGCTATCCCAAACTTTAATTACTTTCACAAGTATATTTAGCTAGTAAGATTTCTATGGAGTAGACAACTTAGAGAAAACGGCCTTGAGAAATGCTTAAACCAAAGAAAAGAAATGGTTTCACAATGGAAGGTTATTGGAAATTTAGCTAAAGCTTAAACCTACAACAGAGAGGGGAGCAGCACATACTGACCACGACTGAGCACGAGGAACAGAGTGCCATCAGAGAGCAGCACAGCCATTCGGGTAGCCAACGTCCTCCAATTTCAAAACACAAACAATGTACTATCAGACGCAATATTTCTTTTATGGTGTAATTTGACTGAAATCAGCCAAAAGTACTGTACAAAAAGGATTACTTCACCTTATGAATCACTTTTCATCAACATACTTTTAAATACAGCTGGGAAACTTTTGCGCCAGAGGAAAAAACAACAATTTTACATTGTTGATTTATCTGTGGACTAAAGGGTGGCATCTGGGAATTTGGGATATTTTCTATTTTGTATTCACTTATTTTCACATACTTGAAGTATAATCATTTAATTTATAAACATATTCTAAATCTGTGCATTTGTATCTTGCAAAACACCATCATACAGTAATCAGTGATGAATGTATTTCACGATGTGAATACAAATGAATACACAATGAATACAAATGGAATGATGGAACGCCGCCAAGTGACTTTTGGGGTAAAATGTTCCATCTTTAGTCCAGAATATCAGAGTTCTGGACTTTATTAGTCCTATTTCTAGTGCATATATATCGTACCACTAATGGTGAGATCTAAACTCCTCAGAGACATGTCCTCTTCCAGGGCCATATCTTGCAGCCCAGGCTCAAGTATCTGTTCTGACAGTTTCAAAGGATAAAATAACCAACAGCTGTGTTATCCATACCAAAGCCAACCAGAGTATTCTCATTAATGCCTTCCTCATTTTGAGATGCATGCTCCATCCATATGGGTTGGAACAAAATCTGTTCAAGAATATTTAGCATACAGGGAGCAGAGGTGAGTCTGTAACACAAGTAATCTGCACAGTGAACAGACTCAGTGCTTTCTGCACTGTTTCAGAAAAAGTTCTCAATGTTCATTTGCTTTAGTTGTTTTTCTTTTTTGTCTCTCCATATTTATAATGTGGATACTTTCACACTTTATAGACAATCTTCTCTGGAAGGTGAGAGATAGTGGCCACAAGTTGTGCCAAGGAAGGTTCAGTTTGGATAGTAGGAAAAATGTCTCAGAAAGAATGGTGAGGCATTGGCACAAGCTGCTTAGGGAGGTGGTGGATTCATCGTCCCTGGAGGTGTTCAAGAAACACAGAGATGTGGCACTGAGGGACACAGTTAGTGAGCATGGTGGGGGTGGGCTGACAGTTGGACTCGGTGATCTTAGAGGTCTATTTCCAACCTTAATGATTCTAAGACTCCAATGCAATAAATCAAAACGTTGTGCATTCCTATTCTCAGTGCAAATATTCCAGAGGTACGTTTCTTCTCCACACTGAGGAGTAACATGATGTACAGAGTATTCATGAACCTGTCTATAAAAGCTCAAAGCACCACATGGCTTGAAGCTTCAGAATATTTGTGTGCTCAAACAACAGGGACTCCCCAGAGTCTTCATTTTCATTCAGTCACACACATTTTATGGACTTGTTTCACTGTCCTTTATCTAGAAAACATGCCAGACCAATGAGTACCATGAAGCTGTGGAGATAGATGATGGAGGAATTATACTTTTAACTTCCCCTTTCAGGTTGAAAATGCCCTCCTGAAAGATTCATAGTTTCACTAGACACCGATGTTGGTCAGCCCTTCCATGATGTTTGTACATAAAGTTTTTCCAGTCCTGTTGATATGGAATTGGCATGTTTACAAGCAATAACTCAACTTTAAAATTGATATCGAAGTTATGTTTCAAATTAAGAACTAGCAATATTGATCAGCTTTGTGTTCTGAAAGCTCACTATCACATTTCAAAGTATGTCAAAAACTGGATATTTCCACGCAAAATATTATTTATTCATTCCGTGATTAAACTCTGGAACAAACTTGTTCTGAGATCAAAAAATGATCCCTCCCACCACTAAACACATCCACAGACTATTTTCCTTATATTTAAATAAAACAGAATTATATTCTTTTATAGAAGATCATATCAGTATCACAGAAGACAGAAAACAGGACAGCCCTGTTATCTCTCCCCTGGGTTAATACAGGGAAGACTGCATGCTGCTTCTGCAAACTGCTTCTTTTATAGTCCTTGACTGGAGGCAGGGATTAAGAGGTAAAGATGATCTTAGGCATGTTGTCAGCAATCAGCTGAATTTCAATCCAAGAAAGTCTTTTTTAACTCACCAGTGAAATTAAAAATAGTAAACATTTTTTAATTCACCATTCCTTCTGAGAATATTTTTTCCTAATATCTCCCTGTAGAGCCGTTCTCATCTTTGTCCCACGTTCAACTTCCAGTCAACCAAGCCCCTCACTAAGACTGTCCACACAGCTCTGTATTTTCACAGAAAAAGCAGAACTTTCTCTATCTTTGGGGCCTGTATGCATTTGCAAATAGGACCACAATTGGCAATAGGTTTCAAAGGTTATTAAGAACATACCTGATGGGAACATAAAATAACCGTATTGGAAATGTCTCTCCCATTAGCAAATGGGGTTAAAAGAGGCTGCAAAGTTAGGAATTCACATGACAAATACACCTGAGGTTGTGCTGTTATCTCCCCTGACATAAACCATGTCTGTTAGAAGGCTAATGTGAATATAGATACACTTAAGAAAAACAAACTCACTTCACCTTATCTTTTTCACATCTTGTCATCTGCTTTTGTGGAAAGTTTCTATTAACATATGTTCCCAATATGATTTTCAGAAGTTGCATATTAAATTCAATATATTATATTTTGAGATGGAGACTCTCATAAATCCTGTTTTTCTAACTCCCTTTCTTGCTCAGACTGCCTCACCCCTACTTTAAAGTACGCAAGGCAGCATACTTTAAAACCCACAGTGAAGCTGAAATCCACCCGGCCTATTTGTCTCCTAAAATTTCATTAAATTAACAGTTACTTTTCAAATGTTGTTTTTTTAATTATTATTATTCAAATAAAAGCAGATCCACCACCACATGTCTCCCCTTTTGTGAAACACTGAAGGAAATGCTACAAAATGACTGCAAGGAGAGATACAGCACTGCAGGCTCTGGTTTCCACCATTTCCTTGACCATTACCCTGCTTTGATGGCTTGAGCTGTAAGTGCTTTATGAGAAAAAAACACAACACTGTGGTATGTCCCTGCAAAACCCAAACTCTGGACTAAATATAAACTATTTACACTATAAATTACTCTTTACTCCTTGTCCTTCTCAATTCCCAGTGTTATTTTAAAAATTACAGCATGACACTGGCTTGTACACAAATGTCTGTATGCGTGCATTCCTGTATGTATTTCTAGACAGACTGATTCACTTTACTAGCAAAAATATCCTTCTTTCTATCAGATGGATCCCAGTGAAATTGTAAAACTATGACAGAAAGGAAAATTTGCTGTTTGTTGCTGTTTCTTGTTTTTGTTGTTGGGAAATGCTTTTGCTCCAGGTCAGAGGAGCTGAGCAAGCATGTTAGCTGCCACAGCATCAACTACAGCTCTGAAATGAAAGCAAACACTTTCAAGAACATTTTCCATTTCCAGATAAGTGCAGAATAAAATATAAATCTAGGTGAAACAGCAAAGTGTTAAGATTTGGGATATTCATATTTTCTTCCTCTTTAAATATGTTTTTGAATATGAGAGAAACTCACCTTTGATTTTCTTTTTCTTTTTTTTTTTTTTTTTTGTGAAAAGAAGCTTTTTTTAATTGAGAAAACATTGTGTTCAATATGTTCATCATATAGGATATGCCAAGAAGGTGTGGAGTTTTATTGAACGTGGCCAAACTTCTTCATAGATCATGGGTATACATGTATATATATACATCAGTTTGTCATATCCTATAGTATCTGTCTTTGCTAGCAGCGTTTGCTATTTGGCATGTCTGCTCTGTTGCAACACAGAGACATAGAATCATAGCATATTTTGAGTTGGAAGGGACCCTTCAAGGTCCCCTAGTCCAACTCCTTGGCAGTGAACATGGACATCTACAGCTTGATCATGATTGGAAAGAGATTGCACTGCAGGAGCATGCCCTTTGTTTACCTTGTGATACTCTCCAAGTGTAGTTATGTCACAAGTAAGTACATCTGATTCTCAGCAAGGGACATTACATTTCTGAGACATAAATCTTTAGCTGTGATGTTATAATGGGTTGGCAGCTGGACCAGATGATTTTTGCGACCTCTTTCAATCTTAATGATTCTATGATTCTACTCCAGAACCTCATCAGGTTCACTCATCAAGAAGTCTTTAGTTGAGGGAGATGGAAAAAGAAAGGGAGACAAGAAGGTATACTTTACTTTCTAAATGTGTGGCATTCAGTTGGATGCAGGCAAATGGTTCAAGGTTATATTGAATGTATTTACATTTAAGAGATTTAAAGTATGTCTTCAGATTTGGGTGTTCTGTGTAATGTCCAGGAATACACGAACTGACTCATCTTCAAAATAATGTTTTTCTGATTTATTTTCCTCAACTAATCTGTAAATTATATCCACTTTTCCAATACAATCACAGGATAGTGTCTGACAACATTGATCCTCTACATACATTGCTAGGTGTATCCTATATCCATATGTCTCTTCAATACAAAACGGTGGGATCCCTTTATTAAAACCATGACTGCAACTGGAAGAGTATCTAAAAAACTGTCAGGTGCTGTTTTTATACAACTTTATACAGGTATGTAAAAAATTGATTTTAATCATGTCCTAAAAAATAAAACTCACTTCTCAATCTATAAAATTGGCTGTGCCTGAGGCATTGGTCACATTTTTTAGCCAAAGTTCAGCTGACAGCAGGAAAAATCTGACAGAAAACTGCTAGAAAACTGAGAACGGCTACAAACTACTGAAGAAATCCATGTAGCAAGCTACTATTGTCTGTAAAACATTTTCTGTGACAAAATCAGATTTTCAATAAAATAAATATCTGCACAGTGCTTCAAGGATCTCCACAGGACCTCTATCTTAATCAACACTTCATGAATTCTTAACTGTAACATAAAATTAACATACAACTATACCAAAGCTTGGTAGGTCATGCAACACCTCTGATTATGTCTCTCATAAATACATTAATTTGAATTTTAATTTTATATCTCTATCTGATTTCTAGATAGGAATTAAGTGCTGACCAGTGCAAGTACTGAAAGAGTATTTTATTTTCCTGTATAACTCTGAGATATAAGAAATATCAGAATATTAAATGTGCTGAATACAGTATTTAATTCACTCAGAACCACATTCTATAGTATGTCAGCTTTAACTTCGTAGTCAGCATCCATACTAATCAGTGCTGCCCAGTGTACACTGACCACATATTACAGAAACACTGTGATAGATATCTTGTTTAAAAAACAAGTCAGAAGTAACAGAGGGGTGGAGAAAGAACTAATCTAAAAGCCAATTTCTTCTCCAAGTCTGACATCAACAAATAATGTATTACTTGTGCTCATCTTTCCACCACCAATTATTCATTAATGTTCTATTTCACAAGAAAATTTTCAAACAGCTTTGAAACCCAAGCAAGCTCAATCCAAATTAAGCAGAACATCACTTGCTAATGTGACAGATCCCTAACAATATCCATCCAGCTACAGCTCTGTTAGATATCCAGCAGAATGTCACTGCCAGAGCCCAGAGCAGCACAAACATATGCTGTCGTAAGTGGGACTCCAGGCAAGTCCACGAGATGGCTCCTTTCCCAGCTGGATGCCATGACCTCAACTCACATCAGCATCATCCACTCCTACCGTCAATGCTGAAGAACTTCCCAGCTCTACAACGGCCAGGGTAGCCCAGAAAGTCCTCAGCATGAGTGCTTCCACTTGGTTTTCTCTTTACGTAGTCAACCTTCAACAGCCAGGTTTTCAAGTATATTATCATGTTTGCTCTTAATTGCTTCCAAGAGGGAAGGGGAAATTCTTCCCACCTCCTGATACAGGATTCCCAAATCACACACCCATGAACCTCAGTGACTTTTTCTCTGTCAACTTTTAATAGGTGCCCCATCATTTGAAGATTCCTCACAGTTTTTCAAGAATAAAGAGTCATTCATACGTATCTTAAATTCAGGACCAACCATATTTAGTCTTGTTTAAATACTCTGGGGCCTCTCTGCAACTGTGATGGGCAGACTTGGCTACACATCTTGAGACTCTTCCTATTTCTTGCATTACAGATTTGTGTGATTTGCTCTGCACCTCTGTAGGCCTCACTGCACCCTGAAAGTCACAATTTGAGGTTATACCTAAACATTATTTGTCTTTCTCTAAGGAAAGGGGCAACTGGTTGCTAATTAGCAGAACTGAAATCCATATGGACAAAAAAAATGATGTAAATACCATTTACAATTGACATGTTTGTCTTTACATGGACTGTGCAATCCACATATCTCCCAACTTACTTCAGACTTCTGCTCTTCCAGGTCTTTAGGTCTTTTCACAAAGACCAGATTCTTAGTTTGAACAGGATGGACAGAGAAGATCTGAGGTGCAGACCTGCCTACCACAGGCACTCCTGGCTACCTGATCTAATTTTGCAAGCAGGGACCAAATGCCGGCAAGTAGTTTATCCCAGAACTCCATCACTCTACAGTCAATTTTTTTGGAAGTATCTTCCAGTGCTGAGACTTTTTAGGTCAACGAAAGAATGAGGCCTCCTGTGGGGCAGAAGATGGAGGTGGGGGAAGCATCATCACCCATGACTTGTACTCAGCTGCCAGGGCTCCAGCTGGGCTAAACATTGCGTGACAGACTTGAAATCCTGATCAAGTCTTTGATTTATGCTTTGGCATGCTATACCAGCAGTTCTCAGCAGGACTGGATGAATCATTGATCTGTTCCAGTACAATAATTTCTATGCATGTTCATAACCTCGGAAGAATCTATGTAATATTTGAACACACATCTAGTTAGCACAGCATCCAGCTGGATAATTTTTACTCTTTAAACACCGAATTTCATTTCAGTTGTACAGTTATTTTGGAAAAATGTATTTTTGTTTGTGTATTTAAAACAAAATTAATTTGGAAAAAATAAAATGTCAGAGAAGTTTGATGTGAAGTGCTGAACACAAAAAATATCGCCAGAGAGACAGTCAGCACTTGAGTATTTTTTCTGAATTCCACCTCAAGCAATCTCAAACAGGTCAGACACAGTCACAAACAGAGCTCAGATACAAAAGGAGATAACCACAAGTGCTGTCTCTGGAGGCAGTTGCAGAGGAATTAAACAGTGAAGTGCACCATAATATAGTTCCAGTGTTGACCAGGTGTTCCTTTTACTTGTCAGGCTCTAAAAATTAAAGTTATTCCCATGAGAATGAGCCATCCCTTTAAGACAAGCCCCATCATTAGGCTTTATTTTTCCTCAAATGAAATTCCAGAATCAAATAAATCTCTACAGATGAATGTCCTATCTACTCTTAACCACCTTAGCCTTGTCTGAGTAAGAGAACCATGGAATCATAGAATCCTTTGAGGTGTAAGGGCCCTATAAATGTCATTTAGTCAAATTCAATTTTGGCCATTTGAAGAAAAGAGCAGACAATTATCTGGTTATCATAAACATTTTGCAGGATATATTGCATTTTTTTCCGTATGTATCTACTAATTAAGATATACTCATTATATTATCATGTAATAGAACCAATGAATATTTTGAGGGCACACAGGCATGTTCACTATCAATTATCAGCTCAAACTTGATAGTGAAAGATAAACAACTTCTACGCTTGTAATATACAGGTAACAGAAAGCATATCATATATTAGATTAAAAACTTAATTCCAGAATTTGGCTTTTAGTACAGTAGGCAAAATAGTTCAATCAACATTTCACTTAATGTTGAGTTCCTAGAAACAATAAACCCCAAAACATGTGTATCTGTAATTCCAACAAATGACTACTAAGCTAAGAAAGCTTTAACTGCAAAAAAAAACAGAAGTAAACATTTTTTCTCCATGGCCCTTTTTATAATGAGTGACATAATCATTACACCAGAATTGAAACGGTCTTAAAAATTCAAAAATATTGTAGGACTACAACGTGTGATATTAAAAAAGAGGAAATTACAATTAATTCTTAAAAAAACAGTTGAATCTTATATTGGCAGTGCCTCTTAAGTCGCCAATGATGCAGTCTATTATCCTTCCTTCTCTTTCAGCTCTCTTTATATTCATGCTGCAGTGGTTCTGCAATGCGAAATAAAACAGTTGGTCAATGCTATTTAGAAAGGACATTTGACTGCACATTTTAAAATAACAGCACTTGACAACTCTTAGATTAATGGAAAATCTTCAGCAATGTAAAAATGCAGATAAGCTCTGTCTATCTTCTACCTGCTGTGATAAGACACAAAACAAGATATCTGCACTGGATTAGATCTGACACAAGACAAGAGCACCCTAAGCCCGGCAGAAGTATGCCATGCACAAGAGCTCAGGCATCCTGTTCCTGAGATGAATGCCAAGTATGCCAGGTAATCTATTTCAGCTAAGTGGAAAAGATAAGCATTATCAAGCAGATGGCCACCAAAGCAGTCCCTGTGCACATAGGTCACTGCACAGTGGTCACACAAGAGGCATGTCTACGTACCATGTTGAGGCCTACGATCACTCTACTGTTAAATAGTATGACAAGGGGAATTTGTACAAGGAAAGAATTAACTCTCATTGCATACAGCTCAAATCACTTGATTTGACTCAATTTTACCTGTATGCTATCAAGTTAAAACAAATAAATTCTGGTTTAACAAAATGTTTGTTAGTTTTCTCAATTGTCTGCTTTTGTAAGTAAAATAAAATGACAAAAAAAACCCTCCAGCATAGGCAACCATCTCAATTGTGAACGGGAAAAACCTCCAGCACTCCTCTAATGGGAATTTCTTGCACATTGGTCAGAAGAGAGATTTTCATCTCTCTGGTTTGTGGATAATGTATTTGATTTTAGATATGCCAAACACACAGAGATAGACTTTGGGACGATGTAATGAGTTGCTGATTTAAGGTTGAAGCCTGCTAACCAAGCCCTACAGAAGCCCTGTGCAATCAGCTACTTTTTCTTTTTCTTGCACTGCAGTGGAAGAAAAGGAAGGAGAGCTGAGTAACAGCCCTCTAACTCCACAGGCTAAAATATGCTTGGAGAAGACAAATGACTGCACCTGATCAGTCAGTGGCAAATGTGTCCCCTTGACTGCACTCAACACACAGTTTCATCTTCTATTGAGTAATATTTCTTCATTTTTCTGTAAAAAGTTTGCTTTCAGATGGTGCTGGATGTGACTGCTACATGGAAACCTAGACAGCTGCTTTTCAGTGGGTGTATGTGCATGCAAATGTGCTACCTTCAGTGCTCAAGGCTGGATGGTATGTTCAGCATCCTTTTTTTAGATCTTACTAAGCAATTTGATTGCAAATGTGGTGTATAATGAGTGGGAAATGCACTGGGTTTTGTGTTATATGACATTAAAGTGAATTTTTATATTTTTAAATTAACATTAGCTGTCTACGAATTGAATGTGTCTTAAATCAGGATGTGCTGGGAGATGCATAGTACAGAAAAAATCCTCAAACTGCTTTGGCATGTCACAGTAACCACATCTGGTAATTGATAGCATATAGACAGAGAGCAAAAAAAATGTAAACAGTCACATATACAACTTCAGCATACAACACACATAATGTAAACAAAGGTGTCATATACCCCCCCAAAAAAGCATGAGCATTGTATTGGCTAAGGAAGAGACCCAGCACTATATATACATTATTAAAACAAACTCAAGCATTTAGCAAAACATTTAAATGACTTTGATAACAGCTTAGAATCCTAGAATCATTACGGTTGGAAAACACTACTAAGATTATCCAGTTCAACCACAGAAAAGTGAATGGATTTAGAATCTGTTGTGTTTGTAGGTTGTAGTCTTTCCAACAGCCGATCGAACTCCAACTGATGCTGCTTTGCCATCAAATCACAGCACGTATGCTATAGGGAAAACTTTTACACTCCCACCACAATGTTACTTCAGCCACAAAACAACGCTCCAGCAGTTTAGCTTTCAACATAAGTCTTACTATGTGAGCCCATGGGAGAAGACATGCCAGCAAGAAACTAGCACTAACCTCTGTGTCTGTGACAGCAGAGTATTGGTTAACTTCAAATTTCACTGTCAGCTTTTGTAGGGGAAAAAGTAGCAAAACATTAAGCTATTTGGTATCTCCAGTGTACAAGTGATGAGGGTTCAGGATTGACAGCATTTCAAACAACTGTCTACAGCAGCTGTTAAAGAAAGATTAGGGCTGCAATCTTTGTTGCTTTTCTTTATAAAGGAGACCATGCACTCCTAGAATTAATGCATACAAACATACACCAGAGACCCAGAATATGACCACTAATATGCAATTTTATTGCATTAAATCGCACAGATGTTTCAGTTACTCCTCAGCATGACTAATCTTTGATGTTTTGGTGACACAGGAATTGTTTTCCTAATGGTCTACAGCTAATTAGAGTTCACAATTCTCTGGTGCCTTTGTGTCACACACAAAACATTTCTAACTGATACTCTCTAAGGTGTGACTGTTCAGTTCATACACTGAAACAATTCCTGTAGGGAGTGGAAATTTGATTCTAAAATACCAGATACAAATATCCAACATTATATGTTAGCTTGATGCTACCCAGTTAGCCTGCACTTACAAATCCCTGTTCACTTGAGAAGTCTTCCTGAGCTCAAAGTCAACACATAACCTCAGTGAGAGAATAATAATTCCAGTTATATCCCAAGATATGCAGAATAATTACATGGAAGTACAGAAGGAAAGAAGAGAAGAAATTCCTATGGTTCACTGTCCATTCCGGATTAAAGAAGAAAGGACAACAGTTCTACCATTCAAGTCTAACCTGGTCTTCCATGATGGATCATGGAATCTCTCCACACCTGAAGAAACTATTCTACCCTTTAGCTAGTCTTAGTATCAGAAAATTGTTCCACGATAGTAATTCCCAACTTACACACACTTGCTTCAAATTTCATCTATAATTTCTTTTACTTCTCACTGAAGAGAGAATGAATTATTCTCTTCCTTGTTAGAGAAGCATGGCATGTATCAGAAGAATTTTAGACTTCAAGGTCCCTTCCAACACAAGGAACCCTGTGATTCTATTATTCTCAGATGACATTTTTTCAGATGATGCTTCTTTAAAGTTCTACTAAAAAAAAACCAAAAACAAATCAATATGTTCTCATGTGAATTTATATTTAAAAAATCACCTAATACCCTGGTATAGAAAGTATGACTATTTAAAATTCCTAATGTATCCTCATTTAAAAAAAAAAAAGTAAATTTTAATCTAAAATACATTCATTCTTACTCTTCATAGCAAAACTATGCAATTTGATGTTTCTTCAGCTTTTTTTTCACTTCTATTTAGCTGTACGCTGTATGTGAAATTTAAGCTTCCTAAAGATCAATTAAAAATTTGCCACTGAATTTTAGAACATTGACTATACAGTGAGAAGAGGGTTTGACATTGATGTAGTAGATACTTCCATTAAGGGCATTGGCAGGTTCTGAGTTACAGTTTGCTGTAACATTAGTACGATCTGGTTAGCTTGGGGCAAGAATTATTTGGGTTAACATGTACTTCTAGAAACCTTTTCTCAGTATGTTTCCTAGTCCACCTACCAAGCATATGAAAAAGAATAAAGACTGTCTCATTCTTGAGCACACTTGAAATGGCCCACAAAGGCTCAGTTTCACTGCAGAAGCTGGCTTCAGGCAGCAGTTTCTTTCTCGGTGAAACTGAGCCTTTATGAACTGAAGCATGTCTGTGAAAATCATCTACGACATCACTTATACTCCTCTAAGCAAATAACATACCAGCGGAAGGCAGAATGGAGAAGAATGATGTAATTCAATGTTTATAAAGTATCAGACATTTGACAGGCTTAAAATTGTCTCCAGGACACACTGTTTGATACCGTTATCCATCAATGTGTTCTCCCCGACATTTTATCTTAGGGCCAAACGCCAAAAGGAAGACCACAAACACCCAACCACAAAGTAGCTCTTATTTTCCTATTCTAGTCAGCAATTAGCTCACAGGAACAGAATTCCAAGTATTTCCAATGCCTATGCTTGTTTCTAAAATGAAATAGAAATGTCATATGTTAAAACCATATTTGGGACTGTACTCCAAAAAGAAATAGAATGGGAATACACTGAAGTCACACAGTAGTTCCACATAAAAGATCCAATTGTGTATAACCCTTACATAAACAGAAGGGCTTTTTATTTTATAAATACATTCCCAAACACGTAGATTTTAACATTATGTAATTGCCTTCTGCTTTTCATGAAATGGAGATTTTCTGCCCTGACTGCTATCAAATCAGAAACATGTGAAGAGGAGTTCCCAGTGTGAGAATTGTATTTCACGACTGTGGCGGTTTCTGCAAGAACTGCAGCTTTGTGGGTTTTTTTCCTTTTTCCTTCCTCCTCTCTGCAGTCCTAGTGCAGCTCACTTTCTTTAAAACCAGCTGCAGCAGTCAGATAAGCACAGGTAACACTCACACGACAAGCTGAAATCTAACCCACCCTCCACAGGTTATGATTTATCTCTTAGAGTGACTCTGTTTTCCTAAATGTATTTTGTAAATAAGGAGATTAATTTTTACAGAGGCGTAACTGCTCCTCGAAGGGATCTCTTTTTTCTTTTTTCAGTCAGGAAGATTTTGTTCTTCAAAGTTAAATGAGCAACCACATAGATATCCCTCAGTTCAGCAAAACCAGAGAACTATTTTTAATAGAGCAGCAGAAACAGGAAGAACAGACAGGAAACAGTTGGGGAAAAGAAATTAAGCCAAGGAGATGGGAGAGTAACAAAAACATGAAAAATCAGAGCAGAAAAGCATTAAATGAGCTTCACTTTCACCATGTCACAAAAATTGAGCTCTAGAATCCCAACTGACATGCAAAGCTCCCCAGGAAAGCACTGCATAAGGTGATTACACAAAGTCAAAGGAAAGTTTTACTCTCACTGCACACTCTGTTGTTCTGCTCTTTTCTCTCCTCTTCTTTCCAGATATTGGTTACAAAGAAAAGAGAATATTAGGGAACTGAACTTCATGTTCTCACTGTCTCAGACAGACAAAATATAAGAGAAGTATCAGATTTTGCTGAAAAAGGAAATGAAGAATCAATCTACTGTGTTAGTGGCTTCAAACTCCACCTTATACTGCAATGCACACACTACTTCCCACGTTGATTCTTTGACAGCAGTTCTGTACTGTGCCCCACTATTTAAATTATATACTGTAGCAGGAATGCAGCAATGACAGCACAGTGATTTAGGAACTGGACTAGAACTCCATGGGTCAACAGCGTCGCTACCAAAATTTTTGTGCCTGACCTTCTGCATGCTCCTTAAATCTTGCTGCACTGTGCAGTGTTAAGTGTCTCAGACATAAGTGAGATGGGAAGCCATTTAGCTGCCAAATATCTTGTGTATAGAGAACACACAGACACGAAAAACGTTGCAGGAAAGTAAGTATGGCAGGGGAGGAAATAAATAAGGAGGGGGTTCTGAGCACCCTGATGGAGCTGTAGGCGCAGGAAAATTGGACTAGATGGTTTTTGAGGGTCCCTTCCAACTCAAACGGTTTGGTGGTTCTGTGACTGTATGAAAACTATCCATAATGTCTGATAATGAGTCATAAAGATAGGCAAAATATCTCCATCAGTTGTGAAACCATGCAAAAATAGGATCCCATCTCTGCACCCTGTGAGTGGATCTCCAGCACCAGAATTAAAGCAGATGGAAGCCGTGTCCATACCGCAATGCCACTCAGGGACCTCAACACTTCCACATCAGGATCAAAGACAGAGATCAGATCTACATTGCTTTCTTATCACCCAACGTACCATGCCAGCCTGGCTCTGAGCAGGTCCCCAACGTCCACAGCAGTGGATTCTCTACGCATGACACACAAGAGCTATTTCCTCTCCTTTATTTTGCATGTAAGGATGACAGGAACGTGACAAACCACCAAAGCGTAGACACATGGATATAGCAGCAGGACAAAAGCCCTTTGTGATTGACAGACAAAACCTGACAGCGGTGTGGGGACATTCTTTTTCTCCCTTTGGGGATGGCTCTGGATAGAGACGCCTGAAACTATAGACTTCAAAAGCTGCTCCCCTTACAGCCAGATCACCTTGCAGGTAAACACCTCCCTGGTTCACTGAGCCACGGTTACGTCTCTGAAAAAGAATCTGCACTGAAAAGTGATAATGGTGGAAAAATACTCCCTATTGTACCGTTTTAATTCTTGAGCTACTTGTCTGTGGTGATGTGTTTCCTCTCCTGAGGAGTCCGGGCAACAGGATCCAGACACACATAGGGCAATCTGTTAAACCAGGACAAGCTCTGCTGTTGGAAAGAGCAGGTTGAAATAAGCTCCAGGAGTGAAAAGGAAACATCATCTCTCACATTATGTTCAAAAGTGAGTGCTTTCNCCATCTACCATATGTCTAAAGGTGGCCAAATATGGAAAAGGAAACATCATCTCTCACGTTATGTTCAAAAGTGAGTGCTTTCTATGAAAGAGTAAACAAACTTGGTAATACTGGGCGTTTCATTATAACTCCTAAAAAACTACTTCTGTAATGAAGATTTAGTTACATTTTTAATAGTATATGTTTACAGTACTAAAATCACAATTTCAGTTCTCTTATATCATGCAAATTGGCATTCATACCACGCAAAGTGGCCATGGAAAACATAATAATTTTATCAAAATGTATCTCTTTCTTCCCACTTAGTGGTTAAATCCTTTGCACTACTTAATCCACAAGAAGTGACAAAGCACCTGAGCTTAATATAAAATTAGTTTTACCTGTTTAAAAGCATCAAAGCACAAAGAAAGAGAATTCAACCATTTTAAATGTATTTTCTTGACTTTCAAAACGTGTATTGCTAGGGAATAGATCATAGAATCACCGGAGAATCAGTTTGGAAGGGACTTCAAAGCCCATCCAGTTCCAACCCCACAGCTGAGGGCTGGTTGCTTCCCATCAGCTCAGGCTGCCCAGGGCCCATCCAACCTGGCCTTGAGCACCTCCAGGGATGGGACACCCACAGCTCTCCAGGCAGATATATCTAAGAATCTCAATATGAAAAGCAGCAACCACAAAACAAGCTGAGATAGGTGTGTATTAGAACAGATTTTTCCTCACAACAGCTGAGAAAACCAATTATACAGCCCTTCAGCATGCTGGAGCAGCAGGAGCAGCACTGCTTTAACCAGGGGAAATCAAATACCAGTCCAAGATTTCAGCTCCCAGAGTTTAGGTACTTCATCTAATTTAGCTCACACATTCAAGCTACAAAAGCTGTTTTGAAGGTGAGAGTATAATACAGCATTAAAATACTTGCCTACCTATTTCACTTCACTCTCACCTTTTTAATTTGAGAAAGTGAAAAATCATATGAGGTGGGAATGGAAAATCTCCTTTAACAAACAAAGGTTCAAAGGGTTTGAGGTGGTATCCGTCTGCTTCACAAAAGCCAAAGGACAATGATCGCTTTTATTCAGGGGATATCATTTGAGCAGAATTAAGACTTAGGTATTGCTGCAGGAGCATATAATGTTTCTGTATCACATCAAGGGAAGAAAATAAGTAAAAAAGACTAGGTACCTTGCAAATGAGTTACTTTGACGGTCCAGTATAGGCCATCTAGTTCTGACACACAGTGCCAGAATGGGAATGCTGTCACAGTTCACTCCAAATTGTGCTCCTCTTGTTTTCTCCATCTAAGAGAGCCTGCTCTCCTCCTAGCACTTATTGTTTAAAAGAAGAATTTGAGACCTGAGTTATTTACTGTAAGCAACTACATCAGATTACATATATTGGTACTGATGAGGCACTGGGCAACCTGATCTAGTGCCTGATTTAATGGCTGGCATCCCTGCTCGTGGCACAGGGGTAGGAACTAGATGATCTTTGAGGTCCCTTCCAACCCAAGCCAATCTGTGATTATATAAAATTATTCTGTAAGATCTGAGTAGATACACAACACTAGGTTGGAGAGATGATTCTGCTGCTTCTATGAGTGTGGCAAAGCATGAGGACTGAAGTTCTGCAGAGCTCCGGAGCTGCTACCCCTCCAACCAAATTCAGGCCCTACTGCATGCCATTACAAGTGTTAAGGGGAAAAAAGAAAAGGTGAAATTCAGTGGAAGTCTCATAGAAGATAAAATGTGTTCTATGTAAATAAAAAAGGAAAAATGCTTTCTCATGGTATTTTCTATTGTTATACAAGCAGAAGACAGCTCAGCTTTCTACACACGCTTGTATTTGAACTAATAGTGTGCAATTCTATACCACTGCTCTCCCAGAGAAGTGCCAGAATGAACCCTCAGGTTTATTCTCCTCACCCACAGTGGCTGCTCTGCCATGGTGCTTTACTGCTGCTTGCACTAAACAGCACTAACCGATATTAATAGCTTCTTAAAAGATTGGATGCTTCATTGACTCCCCAGGTCTTCCCAAATATCTCAGAAATGAAGTTCTATGGAAGTTATCAAAATAATGCTCCAAACCACTAAACTTGAGATGTTTACATAAGGACATTAAAAAATGATATAAAAAAGGTGAAAAAAAAAGATCTTTTTTTTTTTTTTTTTCTGATTTATAAGCTAACAATTGAACAGCAGAGAACTGTTAATGAACTCCTGTATTCCTGCATCAAATGTGAAATACAAACTCTGTAATAAAGGGGAAGTGGATTTGATATTGAATCCATACATCAACCCCAACGATTATGTTTCCTTATTCTACAGACCAATATTAAAAAAGCTGAAACATTTTTCCTGTAGTTGCTTCTGAATAAAAGGGTGCTTAGACAATTAAATGAAAGAGCTCAGTTCAGCACTGGTACCACACATTTTTAAAAGCAAATAAAGACACTTTGAAATATCATGTCAAAAATACTGAATAAATTACAGGATATGTGTTTCACTGGGAAAGGAGAGTAAATAGCTGTAATTTGGGAGGCTAGGATTTCATTAATGAGATAGAATAGAGGGCTCTGCAAACAAAAGGATCCTTCTCAAGGTTTCCAGAGAATTTAGACAAGTTTCAATATTCCATCTTAATGACAGTATACGGCAGTGCATGTACACTTCTTAAATGTGCTTTTCATTCTAGTTTTCATTGCTGGCTTCTCATCATCATATAATATAAATTACATTAAGAGATCAAGAGCTTTCTGCTGTGAGTTCACCGAACTCCGAGTTTGAGTACACCATGTTCTGCTTTGTGCAAGCACTGCAATAAGTTCTGATGGTCTGAAATTATTGCTTCAGAAAATAACATCAGAATTTACCCCTAGAAGGCAGACTTTATGCTCAACTTATGATCAATCAATCATCAGAACCATCTGATTTCCCATAATAGCTAGCTACAGCCCATACAGGGTGCTCTCCTTTCCAGTGCGCAGAGCATTAACATGTCTAATATGACTGGTAGTGTGCAGTCACTGGATTAACTACTATGGCAACCAAACCCAAATTGCCTGATTTTCTCTGTTTGTGTAGACTGCATTTATAGTCAGGTGTTCACTTATTGCATAGAGTTCAAAAGTTCTGTGTCAATGCAAAATTCTGTAAATATGTACAGGAGAACAGCCACAGTGTCACCCACTCCCCCCAAAACCCACAGCTTTATATTCAAAACAAACCGGCATTATTTAGTAGTTAAAATTATAACATTAATATTATAACCTATTATAGCCTTCTTCCTGCCCATTCATTTTATTCTATGCAATTCTTCCCTAACAATACTCAAGAAACAGCCATTGCCTTGATTGATTCAAACTAAAATAAAGTATGGTGTAATGGAAATCTTTCCATCTCATTACCTTAACTCATCCAAACTGCATTTTTTTTTTAAATTGAGAAATTAAAGAGTGCTCCTGTTCCAAGATTCTTTTATAAATGGTGCATTTTAAAACAAATCACACATCATAACATTGATCATAAAATCATTTCAGAATGGTTTTAGTTGGAAAGGACCATTAAAGGTCATTTAGTCTAATTCCCCTAATTCCTAGTGCAGCTCAATGACATCTGAAAATTAACTGCTAAAGACACAAAAGGCTCAACTCTTACACCTTTCAGTAAGTATTAAAAAAAAAAAAAAGAGGTAGGAGGAGAAAGAATCCTCTTTCAAATGGATTAACTGTATGTGTGCATTAAATACATGTATGAGAGGCTGCACTACACAAATTAGTGCATACAACAATTAACAAAAAATCAGTGAAGCATAATTTCAGCACTTCAGTGGAGCTGAGCACAAGCAAGAAGGAAATTTTGGAGACAAAATGGAGTATAAGCAAAAAAATACAGTAAAAGAAGAAAAAAAAGAAGACACTATAATATGCTTCCTTTGTCTGTAAATATAGCATCATTGCTTGTAAACCTATCATCTGCATTTCAGCTACTATTTTCCTAGTTCTTTTCCTTCTATTTTTTGTCCAGTCTGCTGACATCATCTTTTTTTTTCCCTCTCCAGTCTCCTTCTTTTCCCTCTCCAGTCTCTTTCCCTTCCCTTCCCTTCCCTTCCCGTCCCTTCCCTTCCCTCTTCCTTTCTGTACTGTTCTACTCAATCTGTCTTTCATTCTGATCTGTTCCTGGACTAATTACTCCTGGTACTACTACAACTCTTTTAATCTGAGATTTAGCACCTTGCTCTTCCTCCTGATGTCCTGCAGTAGATGCAGTAATCCTTGAACGGTCCAATAGATATCTGGGGAAACTCTAGAGGTATCAATCAGGGCTACATGGTGAAGCTTCAAGTAGTGTAAAACACCCAAAAAGGGATGGGCTAGGAGGATCAGGAGCTGTCCGTCCAAAAGACCACTACAGAAAATAATTTAAGGTAAATGTTATGATGAGATCACAGAATCACAGAACTGTAGGGGTTGGAAGGGACCTCCAGAGGACATCTAGTCCAACCCCCCTGCCAAAGCAGCTCCTTACACCAGGTTGCACAGGTAGGCGTCCAGGTGGATCTTGAATGTCTACAGAGAAGGAGACTCCACAAATTTCATTATATTAAAGGAAATATCCTAATGAATGGAGAAGAACTTGCCTATTCTTCCATGGACCACAATTCATACATTTGTTATAGTGATATTTCCAACCAGAGTGTATCAAGGAACAGACATACAATTATGAGACATATGGACTTTGTTCCCTTTAGGTGGATAATGACCTTCTAGAATCAACAAGAAGTAAGTGCAACCTAATAGTTGTAACTACAACAACCTAATTAGTTTGTATTTAGTAGTAGTAATTAGTTTGTATTTAGTACAACCCAATTAGGTTGTACTACTACAACCTAATAATAGTAACTACATGACAACCCAAAGGATAACTTGGAAGTCTTGATGTATGGAATATATCTTAATTCCTTCACACAGGTTGCAGCTTTGAACTTTGCAATGCAAGTAACCTGTCATGCTGTAGGTCAGTACTTTGCTTTCATTTTCATTATTTGTCATTTGAGTGCCAAGAATCAGTCATATTCTGATAAAGACATACTTATATTTAGTCTCCTATTAGAAAGTTTTAAGCTTCATGTTACACCATTTAGATATTAGGATTTTACCCTTAATGGTGGAAGGGATTATATATGATCGTGGTGACCACGACTGCTACTGTTCTCAGCATCTCTTTGTACTTTTTAGTGAGGTGGGAAGGACAAGAAGTCTTCCTGGAAACCAAGTTGTTCAGAGACAGAACTAAGAAGGATTCTACTTACTTTTCAGGTCAATAGTTGCTTGTTAGCAGTAAAGAACTTTGTACAGGCAATGGTAAAATATTCCTTAAACTAAGCAGACCTTGAGTAAAATCTGAGACTTTTCTGAAAACACTATGATTCTAACACTATTTATGTGAGATCTGTTTATGATTAGAAAAAGGTTGAAATAATTTTGAGTCACTCAACACATGAAATGCACTGCAATGACTCTTCCAATTCCTTTCTATTTCAGATGACAAAAGAGGCAGAAAGATTATCTAACCCAGGCAGGAGGTTGAGTAGATCCAGGGAGGCTTCCACCAAGGGCTGTCCAAATTCTTACCAGAAGCAATCACGATGAATTCACATATTTGATAAAACAATGACTAACTCACAGTCCCAGTCCAAACAAACTGGACAACTCCAAGGGCAGCTCTACTGACTTTTCTGTTTGTACTCATTGAGAAGCAGTTTTTCTCCTACTGTATTACTATGATCAAAAATTGTGGAAGAACTCTTTAATTTGATGTGTGTTAGAAGAATTATGTTTCTCACTCTACTAATTTTCAGAGATGCCCCACACCATCATTTTTTCCTTGCTCACTCACCATGGAAGAATAGGCAAGTTCTTCTCAATTGATTTGGATAATTCCTTCTATGTTATGATGAAGTTTCTCACTATGTCATTATAATATTTATCTTAAACTATTTTCCAAATAAATTCTGTAATGATCTCTCCACACATTCTACAAGATCTACTGGTATCTACAGCACAGAGCTGTAATTATTACTTTTTTCAGATTGTATTCAATAAAGCACACAAAGTTATGCTCTTCTGAAGACTTTCCTGATTTTGACAGCTTATTACATTGAATATTTCACAATATGACAGCCATTGATGCAAATTAAAAAAAAAAAAAAAATAGAACAGATTCAGGAAGACAAATGGTCTTTCCCTAAGCAAAATTACCCAATTTATCCAAAATCTGCTCCTACAGATCTAATGGGACAGACAATCTTCAGCTTCACCAGTGTATCTTTTCACTGTTTCATTCTTCTTTCTTCCTCACTATCTACACAAATTAATCCCTGCTGTGATCTATTGCTGTAAGAGTAAATATCCTGTTCTCCTATCTCATCCTTTCTGTCACACCAGAGACAACAGACTGCTACTCTCTTCATCTTTTCAGCAGTCTTATACACATGTACATGAAGGCACTTAGTCCATCCCTTTTATTTTTTAATTAATCTCAATCCATCTTTCTTAATAAATCATGTTTAGTCAACTCAGATCACACTCCATAGTTTATTTCACTATTCCATATTCTCAGTGGAGTATGATAATCAAAAAGAACAAAAAAATCACTGCCAACATCTTAAATCTTAAGTACAACAAGAAAGCAACTTTATACACCTCCCAAGTGCTAATCCTGTTTATACATCCTGTGACAGTGTTTCCTGTTATTATGGGAACGGGACACTGTTGACTTACACTCACTGGAAGTTTGCAACAATTATGGTAGGAATTTTCTTCAGGGAACTGCTCCCTGACCATTTCATTCCCCATAGGTACTTATACACAAGCATATTACCTCCACCTTGCCACTACTGACCAGTTTCATGTTTGTTCAGACCACATACCCATTTTGCATCCACCTCCATTCCAAGTCTGTTCTGTGAAATAACTGCAGTCCCACCCAACAGTTTTATCTACACATCTTGTACACAGAGACTCTGGCTCTGCTTTTGTCAGTCACTGTGAGGATGTTCTAATCACAGTACTGATTAAACTCAGAAAAAAAAAAGAATATAAACTGATCCATGCTGACTGTTTTGTTGTTTTTTTTTAATCTACTTTGACTTATCCATTGTATAGTTTTTAGTCGGTGTTTATATACTATATATATATGTTTGGGGTTTTTTTCTTTTAAGAATCAAATTAATGGACCCATAACTACCCATCCCTGCAATTTAATTCCTCTGTTATAACAACAGAGACAAAGGAATTAAATGTTCCCGATGATTGCTCAACAGGATATCCGTCACCCCTGGCACAGAGGGACTAATTTTAGAAGAGAAAGTGGCTTGGAACTCGTTCAGCTTGTCAACGTTGCATTGTCAGGTCAGGAAGGAATTCACCAAATATTTCTGGGCTCTGGTCAGCTCTCATTCAGCTTCCAGGTTTTCTGTTCAAACTGGTTCATTATCAAGACATAAACAGGAGACAACGAGCTTCCTCCATAATCACACAGCATTTATACCTTTGCCCAGCTTTTTAGTGTTGTGCTTTTGTTTCATCAGCATTCATACAGACAGGTGTCCAGCTTCAACACTACCAGTTTTTCAACCAACTACTAAACTTTTCAGAGGCTGCTGTGCCATAATGCTGGCAGCAGGACAAAATAAAACGAGGAGCCTGCTGATGCATGGGTGGTAGATGAAAGGAGGAATGCTTTTTAGAAACTTTTAAATTAATAGCTTTCCCCTATCCACAGACTGTTCTTGGCCAATATCTGAAAGTAATTTGTAAGTAAAGGAATTACAAAAAAACAAGCTGTAATTTCTAGAGTTTTGCAATTATCTGGGGATCATATGGCTTGAAGAATCATTGATGGCTGCAAGCCATAGAAAATTCCAAGGCAAAGGGTTGTAGTCAAAGGTTACTTTAACAAGTCATTGTCCAACCAGAGATATAAAACAGCAATTTTGGGAGACCTGGTATTTAAAAAAGAAACTGAAAAGGTAGATAATTTATTACATAATTTATTACAAACTGGGAGAAAAATCGGTGTATAATGTGAGTCACTATTGAGTGTTTTAAGAAAGGAATACAGCTGATAATTTGTGAAAAAAGGAATGCGAAACAGTTGCACTCCCATGCACATCAAACATTTGGGATTATTTAAGACTACAAAAATCTCCATTTCCTATTCTCCAGCATTCTCACCAGAAGAAAAAATGTTATCTTCCCTGCAGTAAGCTCTGTGAGAACTTATATATTTCAGCAGTTTTCATACTATGTAATATTATCTTTCCAGGGAGTTAATTACAAGATGAGAAGAGGTTCCTTAAGTAATCAGTGAAATCTCTAGAAGATTTAAAGCATTTAACTCAGCATTTCCATTTTTAGCCCTATTATGTTCACAGTCATGGGCTTTTAACGCCATAGGAGCACTCCATTTAATTCAGAAGTCTTGAGTCAGGAATATACTCAAGTTTTCATGTGAATACCAAAAATCAAGTCAGCTATTTAATTTTTAAAAACAGAAACAGACATATGAGCAACATACCTGAAAAAGAACATGAACAGAGCAGATGTGATGCAGAACAAAAGGACCTACAAGAAGGAGAAAGAGTGTTATTGCATCAACGATCACACTTCTCCTCTATGTTCTGGACTGTGAAGATTTTACATCTCTTTCTATAAAAGTTACACCTTATTGATATGTTTCAAAACAGTGCGAATGAAAGCTTGTCTGAATCTCCCAAAAAGGATTCCCTTGTGTCTAGTGGACTTTGGGTCAGTTCTGTGAAAGTCAGAAAAAAGATAAAAATACAGGATAGGGTAATGGGATGGCAGACACAGAAAAGGAATAAAATAACAAATAATTAAACAAACAAATGGAAAAAAAAAAAGATAATAATAATTTAAAAAAAAGAGAATAAGAATAAATAATATTAACAAAACAGTAGAATGGAAATTTAATCATTGTATTTTCTCTGACTTTAACCCAAGGAGGAAAAAACAAAGACAAAGTCAAAATGGTGTTTTCTGCTGGTTTAGATGAGGAGATTGCTGGAACACAGGCAAAGAAACAGAGAGAGACTCCAGTGCCAGAAGTAGGGAAGAAGACAGAGGATGAAGACTTGAGGCAGTATTGTTGTTCTTGATACTGCAACAAGCTGTTGTGTCTGGACTGTAGAACTGCTTGTACACAAAGCATAGTCAGGAGCAACCATATCATGCTTTAAATTCACAACCAGCCTTAATCTGTATTTTTGTCAGATAGAGCTTGAGAGTGAGAAAATACTGTTTTGTGCCAAATACACTGGCCCACATTCATACCAGCAGTTATGAGAAAAATATCTTGCAGATAACTCACAAGCATTTCAGAAAATACTTGCACTTATTTTCAAGGGTTCAGGAGGTTTTGAGCTAGATAAGATAGGGATTGTGTAAGTGAAAAAAAAATGGGAATGTTGGCAGTACATACTGGAAGGCTACAAACACATGTAGAAGAGTGGATTAGGTTGTTGCATGTAGATATAGATCAGAAAGGTTGAATAGGCAAAGTTAATAGTGAGCTTCAGAGAAAAAAAATCTTACAATGAGACTATTTCCGTTCTCTATGCCCTCTGATATACGACTTCAAATTACATCAGACAAGACACTGTAACGTTGCATTTTATTCCCTTTCCTTCCCTAGTACTATCATATTTCACAATCCTGCATCACAAAAGTGAACATCTGAAATCATTCTATACAAACGTATTTGGGTGAAGTGAGGACAGCAAAATATTTCAAACTACCAGCAAATGCAGACACATTTAAACCTAAGTCTTACTTAGAAAGATCTACCATAACCCTCCAAAGTTCAAACCATATTTAGCCACTCAAACAGCAATCATCAATTGTCTGGGTGCCATTGCCAGGAGGCAGAAGGGACAAAAAGTCTTGATAGTTTTGACAGCTCTGGGCAATACTATTGAGAAATAAATCAGACTGGTAAAGAACTGGTTTCCTCAAAAAAGAAAACAGCACATCTTTGCATATTAAATGCACTCAATTTATTAAATGGTCGCTTTTGTTTTCCCTATCTCCTTTCTTCTTAACTTTCTTCAATTACAATTAGATTTCAACTAACAAGTACACACTGTTAATATTCCCTCTGTGCTCTCCTAGAGGCTCAACAGCTCCAGTTGTGCAGTCTCTCTTTGTATGAGATGCTCCAACTCCTTCAGTGACTTTCATAATCATAAAACTACAAGGCCCTTCATTCCAGTACATCCACATCCCTCTCAAACAGGGGAACCCAGCACTGATCACAGCATTCCAGATGTGTCTCATGAGGGCTGTGCAGAGTGGAAGAACCAACTCCCTCAACACGATGGTAGCACTTCTAATGCAGACCAAGAGTCTGCTGGCCTCCTTTGCTCAAAGGGTACAATGCTGACTCATTTACAGCTTGGTGCCCACCAGGACCTGAGGTCCTTTCTTGTAGAGCCGCTTCCCACCTCGATGCCCCCAAGATGAGCTCCATGGGGTTCCTTGTCATCCACCTCTCCAGCCTGTCCAGGTCCCTCTGAGTGACTGCACAAGAGATTGACTTGGTGGCTGACCTGGTGCATCAACCACTCCTCTCAGTATTGTATCATCTGCACAATTACAGCCTTAGGTTGTCAGCCAGGCTGCAATATTCCCAACTATACTAGAATAAACTATTTGGAACATCCAGTTTATAGATATCTAGATAAAATGACAAAAAGCATTGTCAAGTTGGCCAACAAATAAATTAAAACTATTGTAATTTTCTTATTTGACAGATGTTTTAAATAAAGTAGGATTTATCTGTAATTAAATGCTCCTTTGTGGCAGCTGTATGTGTTCATTAAGAAATCGGGCACAGAGCTGCTCAAATACAATACAGGAGAAAATTCTAAGTTAGCAGTTCATTATTCAGCTACAAAGGAATTTGAACTGAGGTCAACTGAGAGGTTTTGCGATCCCTTTCATTAATGATTCTAATGATGGAAAGAGATTATGTTACAAATTAACAAAATCCTTTAGAGTCTAAGTCTTCACGTAATGTGATTGAATTATCCAAAGTCAACAAGATGAAATTCAATTAAAATAAATACAAAGTACTTGGCAGGAAAAAATGACACGCACACATATATACTCAAAGAAACAACTGCATAGGCAGTACAAGAGTATAACAGAATCCACAGATGCTGTGCAAAGCCTGTGAAATAGAATTATGGACTCTTTTAGAAGAAGAGAAGGTAAGATGTAGCAATATAGAATGCAAAAAACCTAGTGCTATTAAAATCCTGCAATGTAATCTTGGGCTCTACTGTTAAAGGGAAGTGTAGACAAAACAAGACAGCGTAGAAGAAGACAGTGAAAAAACAGGCATCCAATGCATGAATGTTGGAGAAAAATAAACTGTTTGCTGAAACTAAACGTAGAGGCAACAGATGACAAATAACTATTTTCAAATATACACAAAGTCATAATCACATACTCTTAAATATGTCATTGGTCATTGGTACAGAAGAAAGAGAAGCTAAATAAACCTACAAAGAAGACAATGTAGGTTGGATGTTAGGAATAGCTTCCTTCACTGGGCAGTGGTACACAGCAACAAGTCACCTGTGAGCTTGTGGAACTTTCCTAATTAGAGAGGTTTAAAAGCAGTGCAATGCTCTGGGAATCACAGAATCACAGAATTGTAGGGGTTGGAAGAGCCCTCTAGACATCATCTAATCCACCCCCCCTGCCAAAGCAGCTCCCTAGCCCAGGTTGCACAGGAAGGCGTCCAGGTGGTTCTTGAATATCTCCAGAGAAGGAGACTCCACCACCTCTCTGTGCAACCTGTGCCAGTGCTCCGTCACCCTCACCAAGAAGAAGTTCTTACACGCTATTGAGCAGAACTTCCTATGCATCAGTTTGTAACCATTTTCCATCATCCTATCACCACACAGCACTGAAGAAGAGTCTGACCTCATCCCTTTGACTCCTACTCCTTAGATATTTATAGACATGGATCAGATCCCCACTGAGTCTTCTTTTTTCAAGGCTGAACAGACCCAGGTCTCTCAGCATTTCATCATAAGAGTGAGGTGTTCCACACCCTTTATTATTTTTGTAGCCCTTTGCTGGACTCTCTCAAGGAGATCCCTGTCTTTTTTGTACCAGGAAGCCCATAACTGGACACGGTACTCCAGGTGAGGCTTCACCAGGGCAGAGTAGAGGGGAAGGATCACCTCCCTCGACCTGCTGGCCACACTCTTTTTAATGCACCCCAGGATATCACTGGACTTCTTGGCCACCAAGGCACACTGAATATCCAACAACATTGCTCAAGAGCTGCTTCCAGCTCAGTCTCTACACAACACCGAAGGATAGTAAAACATGCAGCTCAGGCAGCCTCTTTAACATAAAATGCATGGCTCTACAGGGATAGTCCAGCCCTTGTCTGCTTATTGTATCTCCAATAAACAGAAAGCAAATGGTCGCTGTGATCCAAAATTAAGCTGCTTTCAAGATAAGCCTTTTGTTTTCCCAACTAAACTTTTTCATGTTCTATATAATTTCTAGGCTGCATCCTCCATATCTACAATATTCAATGCCTGTTTTAAATCTAAAAAATAACTGCAGAAAAAGAAATGAGAAAAAACGCTAAGGCCTACAGAAATATAGCTCTAAATACTGAGTGAACTGAAGCCTCAAAATAGTAGCTAGCAAGCAGGAAGTCTAGTTTGGGATTTTTTTGCCAATCCATCACTTTTTGATTTATGATACAAGGTCAACAAATTGTGCTTAGCAATGCAAAGACCTTGAAACTTTCCAGCTGCAGAAACAGCCCCAACAAGCAGACAATCTAAGTGTTTCTAATGAGAGCGATCCGCTCAGAATGTTTTAACAAGTTCAGAGAAGCGCACAGAGGTTACAATAAACCTATGCCAGGTTAGCATATTTGTCAGGCAAGGTGAGTGCTGCAATTTAGTTCATTATATATCACTTTACTGTATTATACTGATTACTGCATTGTACTAAAACTTAATATAAAAGGAAAGCTCCTGACAAAACTTGAGGCATTCCATGTTTGTTCAGTCTGGAGAAGGCTGAGGAGAGACCACATCATGGCCTTCCAGAATTTAAAGGGAGCTTATAAACAGGAAGGAATTAAACTTTCTACATGGACACACAGTGATAGGATGAGGGGAATTAGTTCTAAACTAGAAGAGGGGAAATTTAGATTGGATATAAGTAAGTTCTTTATTCAGAAAGCAGAGATGCCCTGGCACAGGCTGCCCAGGGAAGCTGTGGGTGCCCCATCCCTGGAGGTGCTCAAGGCCAGGCTGGATGGGGCCCTGGGCAGCCTGAGCTGGTGGGGGGCAACCACCCCATGGCAGGGGTTGGAACTGGGTGGTCTTAAAGGTCCCTTCCAACGCAAACCATCCTATGGTTCTATTCTATGATTTTTTCACATTTTCAAAGTTTTGGGGTCAGTCGGTGATGAGCAGTGAGGTTGTTCTGATTGCTGGGGTATGGACTGACCTAGAGGCATCAGCTGGGCATTTTTTGGGCAGCAATGTGCTGTTTCTGAATACCCAAAATTCCACACACACCCCCCCCGTAGATGACACCCATTTTCTTATGGTGATCTCTACAGTCAGATTTTCTGGGCTAAAGAAGTCTCTAATTGGAGGCTGTTGACTGTCCCATGCAATCAGAAGAACAGTAGAACATACATTTGTTTTAAAGTACCCCAAATGTTGTAATCATAAAGAAAAAGCACTGAATATATATTTAATCTATGTAAAGGGGACACTAGCTGCTTGTGGCATTTGAGTGTCAACACTGGATAGTGTTAAAAGCATTTCACAGAGGCTTCAAGGGTGTCTGGACTACCGGCACATCAACACCTGACTTCAAGGCTATTCCTGAGACGTGAAAACCATCACCTTCTTGATGAAGCACTTAGCAATCCATGTGACAGCTAAAGCTATGAACCACAGAACCGGACTTTCTCTGCTGACTGAGCTTATAAACACTTCTTCAACCTCTGTGAACCAGTTGAGTAGAGGCAGAGTAGCTGCAGTATCTTTTATTACATCAGATCAACATTTCCAGGAGTGAAGGAAGAACTCCTTTAGATTTTTGATTACACTGATCTGTTCTCCAGATTTGTCCCTACTTCAGACACAAGGAAGGACTTTTTGAGCCCAAATGCCATTCTGCTTTATTCCCATGCATATTGTTCGGTCAAAAAAAAAAACAAAAAGCCACCACCTAGATTTCCTAGATTTAAACATAAATCTACAGAGCTACACAACATCACTGTATTTATAATTTGGTGTAAACCACAGAAATTTGTCAACTGTTGCCTGTAGTTCCAAAATTTTATTTCAAGACATGCTATTGCTCCAATAAAAATGCTCTCTATGACTCTTACCACTCAGATTGTATCTTAATGAAGTTCTTAAATAATTATAAAAAAAGGCCAAGTATTTTTGAACAATGGAAAATACATGGATTAATGTATTATTAATACATGGATCAAACGGCCTTATACCCCAATGGACTTCTACCCAAGATAATGGAAAAATGGTGTGCAGAATATCTTTTTTCTACCTGCACATAATATGCATGTAAACAGTAGTCTTCTAATAATTAAATTATGCTTTCATAAAATTAAAATGCTGCGGGGTTTTTTGTGGTTTTTTTTTTTTTTCAGTAATTTAATATCTAGTTAAAAAGCATAACATTTTCTATGTTATGATAATTACAGGGGATGGAAATCACAGAAACTTTCCGGGTAATTAGACAAAGATACTACAAGTCATATGAAAAGAAGTGACGTGAAAATAGCTGTCAAGTTTCATTATCCTCAGCCACCTGCAATGTGATCTGATGACCAGTTCTACCAATGGGAGTGGCTGCTTTCTGTTACTACTTCATGCCCCAGGCGAGAAATTATTGTAGTTCATGATCACGTCGTAGAATGAGTCACCATTAGCTTACAACAGTTATTATGGGTGACAGCTACATCTTTTCATGCACAGGACTTTGTCCCTAAAACCATGAGCTGCTAATGATATGAACCATATCTCTGCTGCTCACTGCTATAAACAGCACTTTCACCCTTTGACACAGTAGAGGAAAGCTGCAGCAGACACTTGCTACTTGATTATATCTGCAGTGGATTTGGCAAGTGATTTTACTGAGTACAATCTTTCACGTCTGTCAAACAGCTCAATAACACCATAAAAAATAAAGGGAAGGAAAAGGAGGGGAAAAAATCCAAAATCCTGCAGAAGGCCCAGCACTACTGCAAACTTCTAGATTCTCATCTTGCGACCCCTTGTGCCTTTCCCAAAGACAATGCTGTCTTCTAGATCACATCTTTAAGAACAAACCAGCTCACTTACGTAGGTTAAGGTGGTTCCAGTGACCAACCTCTGTATTTAGTCACAACCTCCTTGAATTTCAATGCAGTGCAGAGATGGGAGAAGCTAGCAAGGAGCACAAGGCACTGTGTGTTCCTGCAGGAACAAACAGCTTTGGAACAATCGATGCTCTGAGTCCACGATTAAAGAATTTGTGTGATTATGAGAGTTGTAGAAGTATGAATACGTTTTAGGTTAAAATACTGTCCGTTTTTGTATAAAGGCATGACAGATTATGGAAGCCCAAATTTCTACTGATTTCAAAGACATATGCCCAGTGATCTGCACTTTCAACCCTAAAATGGAACCACCTCTCCATGGACATTTCAAGTTCTGCAATGTTTTACTTTCTTTTCCCTGGTAAATCCTGTTAAACCGTAACATCTATCACAACTTCACAGAAATCCAGGGTCCTTCCCATGGAGAAGCTGGCAGCCCATGGCTTGGCCAGGTGCACTCTGCTGGATAAAAAACTGCATGGAGAGCCAAGTCCAGAGAGTGGTAGTGAATGGAGTTACATCCAGCTGGCAAACAGTCACAAGTGGTGTTCCCCAGGGGTCAATACTGGGGCCTGTCCTCTTCAGTACCTTTATTGATGACCTGGATGAGGGCACTGAATGCACTCTCAGTAAGCTTGCAGATGACACCAAGTTGGAAGGAAGTGCTGACCTGTCTGGGGGTAGTGAGGTCCTACAGCAGGATCTGGACAGGCTGGATAACTCAGTTGAGGTTTGTGGGATGAAGTTCAACAAGACCACGTGCCAGCTCCTGCACTTTGGCCACAATAACTCCTGGCAGCGCTACAGACTTGGGACAAAGTGGCTGGAAGACATTGCGGAGGAAATGGATCTGGGGGTATTGGTTGATGCTTGGCTGAACATGAGCCACCAGTGTGCCCAGGTGGCCAAGAAAGCCAATGACATCCTGGCTTGTGTCAGAAATAGTGTTGCCAGCAGGGGCAGGGAGGTGATCATCCCTCTGTACTCAGCTCTGGTGTTCAGTTGTGTTCAGTTTTGGACCCCTCAATACAAGAATGACATCGAGGCCCTGAAGCATGTCCAGAGGAAGGCAATGAAGCTGTGAGGGGTTTGGAGCATAAGTCTTATGAGGAACAGCTGAGGGAATTGGGATTATTCAGTCTGGAGAAGAGGAGGTTCAAGGGAGATGTTATTACTCCCTACTACTACCTGAACAAAGGCTGTGGTGAGGTGAGGTCAGCCTCTTCTCCCAGGTAACAGTGATAGGATGAGAGGAAATGGCCTCAAGTTGCACCAGAGGAGGTTCAAGTTAGATAATGGGAAAGATTTCTTCTCTGAAAGAGTGGTCAGGCACTGGAACAGACTGCCCATGGAGATGATGGAGACATTGTCCTTTGCAGGTATTCAAGAAACGTTTAGATGTTATGCTAAGGGACATGGTTCAGAAGGGAAATTGGTGGTAGGGAGACAGTTGGACTGGATGATCTTAGAGGTCATTTCGAACCTTGGTGATTCTATGATTCTCTGTACTTGAAATCCACTGCATTTGGGGAAAATGGCATGAGCTTTCCAAGTACTGGTGAGATCTCTTGTCATAACCTTGGTTATCCACATCATTAATTTTCTATTCTAAACTAGATTATTTCTAAAGCGATACAACATTGCTACCACTTCAAAATTGAGAGGCTTTATGAAAATATGTGAAACAATTTGTCAGATCTACATTGGGCTTTTTGCCAATTCTGCTACACCTACACCACTAACATAACCTGAACATTTCTGCCAGCAAGCCTTAAGCAATGTCTGAACAGATAAGATCAAAAGAAAGAGTAATAACTGTTATTAAACAAGAGATCGTGTAGATGCAAGATAAAGCACTGACACTTGATCACAACTGAATGATAAAATTGCAGAACGCACTGTCAAGGACCTGCCAGTGCCAGAATAGCAGGATAAAAAATTAAATCCTAAGACTTTTTATTCATAAATTTCTTTAATGCGCATATAAAGCACATGTATATACACATATATATGCACATGCATTTGGGCACTTCAGCAACATTGCTTTTCTCACAAAACACTTGTCATGTTTGTCCCCATTTTAAATAACATCATAACCACAGCAAACTAAGTGGTAGCATTCCGTAACAGAACAACAAAATAGGCTTTCATAATCCTCTTTTCAGAAAGCCACTTCTGGGTAAGAATGCATGTGAGACATTGAAGTCCAAAAATGTAACAGTATATTCTGAAGTTTCTCTTCTGAAAGCACCTGGTCCATTGAAAACCAACCACGATGGGGCACTGTGGGCAGCTGAGAGGCAAGTCTTGGCTTCTGAAACACAAGCCCTCAGTTATCAATCATGATCAATATAGAGAGGCATCTGTTTGCCTATTGTTTTTTTCTAAATCAATGATAAATTAATACAAATGAGAAAAATTCCCAATTGCTTAGAACAGTAAAATGTAAAAAATCTCGACACACTTTCTGCTTACTATGACAGTAATGAGTAGTTTAGAATAGTGCTAAAGAAATGGAATTAGAATTCAATCAAATAGACACTGGAGTAAAACAGTGCACAATTTCAAAAGCTGATTTGCAATCCCGAACAATAACCAGACCTTGCAAGTCCTTCATTTTATTACTGTTTTCCACAGACGCAAATACTCCCAACAATATCCAAAGAGTGAAGTACCTCAGTGACAAACCTTCACAGACTGTGTGGTCTACATCATCCTGTTTCCATTCAAAGGAACTGAACAAAAATAATGAAGAAATGCTTTCATGTTTCTATAATCAAGGTTAATATTGCATTGGGTTGTTTTAGCATGGGGATATCCTGCTTTTTCTATAGGGATTTTGCAGCTATTATACCTTTCCTAGTTTATAATACTTCAGGCATAACATAACTTTTCAGGGTATTTACAACCACAGAGTAAATAAAATGTACAATGATATCAAATCACTGAGCGTACCTTATTTTCATTCAGTTTTCCAGTCTAACTTGTATGCTAATGACAACTTTTTGTCCTGGTTTGATTATCTTTTGCATGAATGATCTTGCCTCATTTTTCTTTTTATTTAATATCAACTGTTTTCTTATCAACATGATTTCAACTACAGTATCATAGAACATTTCATGCTAGAAGGGACCCACAGGGATTGCCAAGCTCAGCTCTATATTTCCTGTACTTCAAATGGTCAGTTCTGGACAGCCACAGCATTTGCCCAGTGTTGTTTCCATCACCGTCAAGTTACCTAATTATGTTCTTAACCTTACTTCCACCAATGCACAACTTCTTTGGGGAATAATACTCTCAAAAACTGAAGGATGAAACTTTGTTCCACACAAAATCTGATCCTGACAGCCTTCTTCCATTAGCTGGAGTGACCTTCATTTCATAATTCCAGAGTCTAAAATTATCTTCCTCTTTCTGACCATATTAGTTTGCCCATCAGTCTGGCTGAGGCACAAATACTACATTTATAAGCATTCACTCAAGCAATTAACAGAATTACAGAGAGTATTTCTGTGCTTTTGAGATTCATCTCCTATCCCTATATAACTATAATATTAGAACTCATAGCCTGGTTTCAATCAAATTCAACCAAGCTACATTTCTTAAAGAGAATTATATTCCTTCAAGATTCACTGCAAGTGGCACCTGGGGAGTGGAGAGGCCAAAAAGAGCATCCGTGATTCAGGAAGAGCTTTCTGCCTTCATGTAGAAGTCATCTCTTCCCCCTGCTCTGCTATTTTTCAGTAGGATTGCTGAAAATTGTTACAGCTAACATATGTATTTTATACATGTAGCTTTGACTCGAGGAAAAAAACAGACAAAATTACTTCATGTCAAATAACACTCCAGATAACATGCAGTGCTTCTGAATACAGCATCAAACCTCCCCTCACACACACTCAATAAACTTCAAATGATAAGAGAAAGACACTTCTGCATTTGCTCTACGCACGCTTCAATTTCATCACGTATTGCTCCAGGAACAGTTTTAAAATATAAAATCTACAAGGAGTAAACTTTTCCAATTTCTTTCTAATGCACCATGTTAGAGCAAATTCTTCTGAAATAGCTGAAATGGGCCCATGTAACTGAACTTGGAGCCCTGAAATTCTCATTTGCTATGTAGGGTTTTTTTTGTGTGTGTGTATGCAAATATTCATTCCCTTCAGAAACATAGACAACTTGCCAAATTTCTACCCATTTCAGTTTTCAGATACTTGCATGCATATATATAAACACATCAATGCATTTAACACATAGAGTCCAGAAAGAAACAATGTCAAGATATTCCACTAATGCATTCAAGTGTTTCATATTACATCACTGAATCGTACTGAAACAAATTTAAGATTTACACTTCAAATCTATTTCTAAGCTCTGGGATTATGTCACTGTGACAGTACAAGAAACTAATGAGTTCTTCATGATGGTTACACATTTTGGATCATAGATTCATTTCAGATAATGTGAACTTCTGTAGCTGTCTCTCCTGCCTGGGGACACCTTTTCTGGTTGATGGCTGCCATGTGCCTTCTACTAGTACAGAGACTCAATGGAAAATGAACCCCATCTATTTTCCATCCCAAAGACTCCATCCCAAGTTCCCTAAGTACCTGAAGGAGCCTATAGGAAAGCTGGGGAGGGACTTTTTAGAAGGAAATGTAGCGACAGGATGAGGGGAAATGGCTTTAAACTGGAAGAGGTTAGACTTAGACTACATACTAGGAAGAAATTCTTTACTGTGAGGGTGGTGAGACACTGGAACAGGTTGCCCAGAAAGGCCGTGGATGTCCCCTCCCTGGAAGAATTCAAGGCCAGGCTGGATGGGGCTGTGGTCTAGAGGAAAGTGTCCCTGCCTATAGCAGGGGGTTGAAACTAGGTGATCTTCAAGATCCCTTCCAACCCAAACCATTCCGTGAATCTGTGACTTGACGATGACTGCACAGGTAGCTGGGTTTTTGCCCTACTGAACCAGAGTGAAGCACACTCCAGCACAGTTTGTGCTTCCTCTCTGCGTAACTTTGAGGAATGAAAGTGAGAAGTAGGTGGTTGTGAGTTATTCAAATCACGATGCATGTGAAACGTAGAATTTGAAATATACTTCAAATACAACAGTGCAAATGAAAACTATAAAGTACACTAATATCTCTAAGCTTGGATTAAATCCATGTGTAAGCTGAAATTTAAATCTGGTTACATATCCTACAGGAGTATTACAAACATGGTCAGTACTAAAAAACAATAAATCTGTGCAGACGTCTCCTACTAGACTTCTGACATCATAAGACCTTAGCTCACGTTACGAATATCATCCAAGATTTCACCTCTACTGTAGGGATTTTTGTTTGCCTCTTTCTATTCCAGAGCCCATAATCACTGAAGAATCACAAGGTTTGATGTTACCAAATACCCTGCAATAGATATTTGTCTTTGAAAGTTTACAGGTGTTAAAATATTTTTGTTGCTGAACAGCACATGTATTAAAATAATAATCCAACCACAAGATTCTGTGCCATGTACCATCTTGAAAGTTGCTGTGTCCAGAAATAACGGTGAAAACTGTATTTATTCATATTTGTATTCATTTTCATACCGGTGAAAATTGTAAACAATCCCAGAATACAATGAAGTTCTGATAAGTACTAAAGGTGAATGGGTTGAAAGAGGTAGAAATAACATTTTCATAATGTCAGAAATAGAGTAGGGTTCTCCCACTGTTAGAGCAGCCCAAGAATTACGTTGAGTGGTACTCGAGTAAGCTACACTGACTTCTTTAACAACTGCAAGAAACTGTAGCATGTTCAGATTTACCACAAGTCACTTGCAAGGACCTCCAAAGGTTTCAGCAAGTGGGTAACTTGATGATAGGCATATGGAAAAGGAGATTAACTCAAATCAATGCTGAAAGCATGTGCTATCATCATATAAGTGGAACTGACAGTTCCTTATCCCTATAATATCACTGGAGGAGGAAAACAGAAGCAGACTAGAAACCTGGTGCTCCTTACAGTACTTTTTGCAAATCGTTGTACAGAGAGATGTTAAGTTATAAAATGCTACAACTTGCTAAATTTTCATTTATGCCGTGCCTATCTGCATCATATAAAGGTAAAGTATGCGAGGGTCAAATAAACCCAGAGAGATAGAGCTTTACTGTGCCAAATGTCATACATTCATGGGAAAGAAGCTTTACTTAAACCTTTGGACACTCCTCAGGAATGTCCTTCTGTAACTCAGAAATAACCCCACAGTGTCAGCCACAATCATTTATAACAGAACTATTTAACCTCTGTTTTCTGTACAAAATTTCAATTGTCCATAAAAATAGCATCTAATGATAACCAGAAAGGCATGATCAGATGCACACATACACAGCATACATCCAACACATGCAAATACATGCAAGGACATATTTACTCACCTCTGTTTTAAGCAACTCCTGCCAAACTGCTCTGCCCTCTACACCTCTTGGGATTCACATATACTCTAGGAGCACACACAGAATAAAAGTATGCCACAAGCACTGAACATCACACGCATTTTCACCATAGTGAAGAGCACGTCTGCAGTCAGCACATACAGCCAATCAACACCTGAATGCACAGCAGCATCTGACCAGAGCCAGCTCAAACACTGATCCTCTTAGACCATGCAAGCAGTTATTTACGTATGCTTATACATGCTGGAAAAGTATTGTTTATTCTTACATTACTAACATATATCATTTAAACTAGAGAAGGAAAAAAAAGAAGGTTTAGGCTTGATTCCTTTTTTTTTTTTTTATTTGTAATATATTTCCAAGTTCCAAAAAACATCCTGAAAGCTAGTGACAAGAAAAAATGTGCCTAAATCAAAAAACTGGACCACATTTGCCCAGAAAAATAATCATCTAAGAAAATCTGACCTCTTCTTAATTAAATTTCGGTTGTCTTCTGATGCCTTAAGTAAACGATTTCTAATTATAACTTCTGCTCTTTACTTCACTGTTAAAAAATCCACTGCACCATGAGTTCAAGAACCTCTGTTATCAGACATCTGAAAGTCAGATAACCTTTTCAGGAACAGTTTAGACAGTTTAGATTTCTTGCTTTGTGGCCAACAGATAGAATTGATCACCTCTTGACATCTTTTCCAACCCCAATTTTTGTGACTCTTTCACCTCTCACAATTTATCCCCCCTTAAAGTTGGATGTGCTTCTGTCCACGGAGCCAACCTGTCCAGTCTCCTACACCTAAGGACTCACTTCTTCCCCTGTGTCTTCCTTCCACTGCAGCTGTTTGTGCATCTGTGGGATGAACATATCCAAGGAACCGATCTGCCTGAAAAAATAACCCAACACAAACAGCCTCAACAATTTCCTGGTGCGTGTGCCCAAGCCCATGGTTGCCCTCTGTTTTGCTGCAGCACAGAGGGGCAGGAACAGGACGGAGCTGAGCAAATATGGGCTCACAGAAACTCTGGTCTTCTTCTCTGAAAGCCATGCAGCACTTGCAGACACCTACTACTAATGTGGTTTTTTAATGCATATTCGCTTGCATAATACACACAGTGGTGTTCTGGTGTTCACTAATTGAAATCAAGCTATTTTAAATCATTTATCATAATTTATTCTTAAGCATAAGCCTTTGCATACTTGCAACTTCAAGGGACGCGGGTTAGCAGGCATGGAGATGGGCTGATGGTTGGACTAGAATATCTTAGTGGTCTTTTCCAACTGCAATGATCGTCTGATTCTATACGACACCATCAAACATGGTATTTCTGCAGCTACCTATCACTGTGGCAGCCTTCAGTAGCATCACAAACCACACGTGCTTCTTCGCACGTAACAGCCTCTTGAGAACGTGAGGAGGGGGAAATAGCACAAGGAGTGAAGGAGATGCCTCTCACATTTCCTGAGATAGCCACCTCTGTAATGCACAGCTGACATGAGCTGTCATCATGAGACACAATTAACTCCCCAGAGTAACAAGGGCTCTTAACAGCAAACATTTTATTATAACCACACTGGGAAAGACACACAACTAGAACTGTTCAGAAAGGGGTGGGAGCAGAGATCACTCTGTGTGTTGAATGAAAGAGCACGTGCTGCAATGAGATTATTTTTCAGTGAAGTTTCCTAAGCTGCCACGGGCACTCGAGCTCTACGGGGAAGGAAGGGCTTCACAAGTCCTTCTAAGAGCTCCTCATTTGGTCCTTTTAACTTTAACCTTACACAAAGTCCTTTAATCTTACACAGAGAGAAGGAGTAATGAGGAGATTCTGATCACAAGCTGAGACACACTATTTTAAGCCATTCTAGATGGACTGGCAGTGCCTTTCTGTAAGGTTTTATGAAGCTTTAAGATTCTATGAACTGACAAAGAGAAGCTCAAACTGATACGGAAACTGGTAGAAACATAATGGTGTTTTTCTGAAATATTTAATGATGTCCTTTTAAGAAAGATTGCACAGCAAAGGCTCACGCACCAGGGCACGTGCAATTCTCTCACATTACACAACTCCATTACAACCTCGTTAGATAAACTGTTTACATTACACTACACTACCCTCTCTCCCAGCAGTTTTAAAGCTGCTTTGTTTGTTTTACTGAGGATCATTCAAAAGGTAGAGGATCTGACACACACTTCTTAACTTCTTGTAGGTTCAGGAAAAAGCCTTGGCATGCAGAGAGAACCGTATGGAGAAGCCAGAACAATTTTCCTTCCTTCTGCTACTGTTGTTCATAGCACAGAAATAGTACTATTTAATCAGTAGAAGTTAAGTGAAACAGGGTTAATATCATTATGGGATTATGGCTTTGGGTGATTCAGTTGAAAAATTCTCTTAAATGTTTAAAGGCTGGTACAGAATTTAACAGATGTTTATGACTTGGAGCAATACTATATAGCACAGTACCACAGGAATATCCCAGTCCTTACAGCATAGAATCCAACACACGGAACAGAAAATCTAGCTGTAGATGTCCCTGTTCACTGCAGGGAATCAGACTGGATGACCTTCAAAGGTCCCTTCCAATTCAAACAATTCTATGGGGACTCTGTGATGATTCTGTGAAAACAGTTTCCCTCATATCACACCAGGGGCTGCTCTTTCCTCCATGAGCTGCCACCAGAAGGCCCATCCCAGTTTTCAGATGTCAATCATCATGGTACTCAGCCCTATTGGCTGCTGTGGCCAACGGGGTGTACCACCAGGAAAGAGTTGGGACAAGGAGATTTTCCCGGTCTATCAACTCTTCCTGGTCTGTTTCTTGGAAATTTGTGTACTGTGGTACTTGACAGCACAGTGATTTAGTGACTTTTAACAAATATAAATGATAATGGGTTCAAAGAATATCACGGTTCTGTGCATAACAGCTCAAAAAGACCTGCAACCTTGCTAAACACAGTTCACATTAACTTAAAAGCACAAAGCTATAAAGCTGGATTGAAAAAGTCTAAGTAATTAATTTACATAAATCATTTCAGTGTAGGAAAATGAACAATTATTGTGGAAATTAATTAAAAGCTGATTTGCTAAAATAGCTCCGTACTCCACTGATATAAATGTTGACAGCACACACTTGCAAGAATACGGTGTTGTCCCCAGAAAATTATCTACTGGGAACATGAAAAAGTGATTATGGGCAGATTAGCTGCATTTGTAACTGCCCGTACAATCAATCATGCAGCTAAATTTAATGAGCTCTTGACATTGCTGCAGTGACTCCAAGGTTAGTTGCAAACTTCTGACCGCATTTCAGGAACATACCCAGAAATTACAAGTTTCTCTAGCACTACCGCCACAGACTGTTCCCAAACTCTTCTAATAGCTTATCTCCTTTTTAATTATTAGTTCTGTGCATGGGTCTGAATTTTATCATCTCAGTCTCCTCTACAAGGACAGGTTGAGAGAGCAGGGGCTGTTCAGACTGACAGACTGTTTAGCAGGGTCTGTTGTGACAGGACAAGGGGAAAAAGTTTCCATCTAAAAGAATATAACGCAAAATAACATACTGAACAAGGGGGAATTCATCTCTTTTAACATAAGCCATTCAGAACTGAATTAGTCCCAAATATCTACAGAGTCCACCTCACCTGAGCTCTCAAGGTTAAGCCACAACACGAGTCTGAGCGTTTCTGATCTGGTTTGATTGGTTGAAAGCAAAGGATGAACAACCTCCAGATAACTGTAAATTAAAGATTTCTTAGCAGAACAAGAAAAATCTCCACTGTGAGTTTCTGAATTTCCTGAAGCGAGGTGTGTGCCCTAATGAGCAGTTAAGTATGGAAGTGGAACTCCAAATGGGCTTATCCTCAGAAAACACTATTTCAGATTCAGAGATTACCAATGGTTTTAACGTGGACAAAACCAAACGTTCTTGTGTGTCTGCACAAAAAGCACTAAGAACATTGTGTAGGGCCAGTCCCCTGCTCAGCCAAAACTGTGTAGTTTTGATGTTATACCCAACACCATAAACATGCTATGAAAAGTTCTAACTGCAATCTACAAAGCTAGGCTCCAGTCTTCTCAACTGTAAGTTTCTTTCTAAGAAAACTGCCTTTCCTGTGCTCTTCTACAGTAAAAGAATGATTTCTTGTAAAGTACAGGTTTAGCATTTCATCATTAATTATGAAAACAAGAGCTAGAGAGGACGTCCCAGCTCACTAAGCATTCATAACAATGGATTAACAAATTCAAGTCCAGCCGAATTTAAACAAAAGGTAGACATTTTCTCCTCAAAATGGCAGCAGCATAATTAAACTGCTTTAATACCAGGAGTTCTTTTTAAAAAGTCAGCAGTTTTTGCGTAATTCTATTTCTGGTCTGCTTCCTCCATGAATGGAAAAAGCTTTCCTGTGAAAGAGCTGAAGTGCACATCCTATTCTGTAAAATGCCAGCGTTCATGAAATCAGGGCATCAGTCACATCCAGAAGGTGCAGTTGTCTTTTTTCACAAGGCATGCAAGAATGGATCAATGAATAACAAAAATAAAAATCACAAGCCCCATAAAATCTTACTGAAAGCATCCTGAAACAAAATCTTTATTTGCTAACATATGTTAATAAAAAAAATCAAATGTTGTTATTCCATATTTAAAGGATTGGCTTTGCAAAAACACCCAAAATCTTTCTTTGAGTAATCAGTCTTACCATAATTCCAGAGGTTTGGGGAATTTTAGTCATTTCTCTGAAATCCAAGAAAGTAACAAAGGGATTTCATTTTTGTTTTGTTTCCATTCCAGCTACCACAATGAGCCCACCGCTGCCCAGCACCACAGTTTGCACAGGACTATCACAGGAAATCCAAAAGCTCTTTCTTCTCCATCAACCAACAACAGACACCACAACGTGAGCAGAATCCTATGATCTTAGTTTGGAACAGTCTTCATAAAAAGCAAGAGCAGAGAGTGTTTTGATTTGTGTCAATTTCATTTTCTTTTTCAGCATATTCTGATAGCCTTCCATCACTGATACAAGTATTATTACAAGTAACGTTACTGCAATATTATGCTTCTTAGCACCACTTGGTGAAGATGCTCTGAGCATCTCTATAAGGTAAGATGCTTGGATGCCCCATCCCTTGAGGTGCTCAAGGCCAGGTTGGATAGCCCTTGGCATCTGATCTGGTGGTGGCAGCCAGCCCACTGGAACTGGATGGGTTTAAAGGTCCATTCCAATCTATGCCATTTTATGATCCTATGACTCTATGATGCAGGTAATCTCACAGATTCCTACTTTCTAAATGCCTTCTTCCTATAGGGTGAACTCTCCTTTTTGAAACCCCTTTCCTACATGGGCTCTCTTCAGTCGTTAATGACCCTAATTATCCCTCAGTAGAACCAATTTCCTTTTCAAGCCATCCCAGTTCAGGTAGTGGTTAAACAGAAACAGCTCTCTTAACCTACACCCATTAAGAAAACCAAACGAAAACACGTGTGAAACACGAAAAATACAACATCTGAGGGAGAACATCTCCAGGCGGGCTCCTGCTCCAGGAAGTGTTTGAAAGATGGGAAACAAAAGGAGGTCAGGAGCGGGAGAATATTCAGAAATGCCTAAAGACACACCCAACTCTGCACAGCAAACAACTGCTTGCAAATCACCCTCCTCTGGATTAAATGCAGGAAACAGGAAACACCATGTGACCCCCTCCTATTTGTCATTACTTGCACCACTGTCACTATTTGCAAGGTACGGTTGACCTCACATGGACCTGAATGTTCATGGACCATGGGGAATCATTACAAAAGTGAAAACAACTGGGACAAAAGCAGAACAGAGCAGGGCAGCAGGCAGCACATGTCCCACTCTCACCAAAATTCAGACAACAGATCGGATTACATGCAGTCAAGCAAGCATACACCAGAGTAAAGCACAGACGGATATTTTCAGCTATCATATTACAGAGAAAACCTTGTAGAAATACAATGCTGCTCTACACAGAGTATTAGTCTGGACAACACTTTGATAGATTAGTCATGTTACAGATATTTGGCTGAAAACTTGGAAATAAATACAATGGTTCGGGTGAGTAAGAATGAAGTATTGCGCTCACAAAGTCTCATTTTAATAAATATCTTGCAAATAATACTTTAAGATTTTTATTCATACGTTGTACCTTGAGTACTGTGCTCCGTTTCAGGACCCTTGCTGCAAGAAAGACATTGAGTGTTCAGAGAAGGGCAACAGAGCTGTGAGGGGCGTGGAGCACGAGTCTTATGGAGAGAGGCTGGGGATTGCCCAGTCTGGAGAAGAGGAGGCTCAGGGGGGACATTATCACTCTCTACAGCTGCCTGAAAGGAGGCTGTGGTGAGGAGAGGTCAGCCTGCTCTCCCAGGTAACAGAGATAGGACGAGAGTGGCTTCAAGTTGTGCCAGGGGAGATTCAGGTTGGGTGTTAAGAGCAATTTCTTCTCTGAAAGAGTGGTGAGGTGTGGGCACAGGCTGCCTAGGGAGGTGATGGAGTCACTGACCCTGGAGGCGTGCAAAGTGTCATACCACCATCTGCCTCTGACATGGGCCAAGATCATAAAATAGCAAGCATTTGGGTGCTTTTGGAGTATCCAATCAGCGTTCATACATCTAGGTTTTTTCTAACATCAAAACACCACTTCTTTGAGCATGCTGTGATACCTTCAGTCCAACCATTGTAATTTTTCTCTTGAACTGTAGTAATGACAAAGCTCTGAAGCAGAGGCACAGCACAGCAAGTTCAGAACACACCTCTGCATGAGTTGTGTCTGTTGCACTCATTCATCCCATTCTGTTTCCCTGTAATTAAGCTACTTGGACAAGGTCTGTCCCACAACAGACAAGTACGTAAAGACTCAGTACAATTTATCAGCTACAGTGATTAACAGCGTAATCCTTTTTGATCTGCCAATATATAATCTTCTTCCCCATGCTTATTTCCCACTGCTTGCCACACAACAAAAGCAACTGTGGAATTATGACATTCAGCTCCTGAAAAAAGTGAAATTGATAATCAGCTTATTTCCATACTTCTTTAGATAAAAATACCAGCAAGCAGAATGGTGAACAGACAGCAACTGTTCATCAGGTGGGACGAATCGCATGGAAACGGGCTGAGAGCAGCAAGGCCTTTGTGAAGTAAACAACACGGGGGGAAGCAGTAGCAGAAGGTTGGATGGGAGGAAGAAAAGGAGCTTGGTCATGCTGGGGATTGTAAGGGAGGGTGGTTTTGGTAGGGTTTGGTCTTTGTGCTAACCTGCTGCTTCCTACCTGAGAGTGACATGAGAGATGCGTTTCCTGAAGGTAAAAGAAATAAGGAAATATTGGTGGTGACTATATGGAAGACTTCAACATGGTGGGTTACTTTAAGAATAAATGTAAGGAATCTAGGGAAGAAAAATATGAAAGGGGGGTAATTTCAGTTTAATTTAAAAATACAAGAAAATACCAACATATTAGAAAGAAAGTCAGAGTACAGCTCTAAGGAAAAACACTGCACCTAGTAAAGCTGCCTTCAACACTCTAAATTGCAGCCAGTATGATCACAGAGGAGTCAACAAAAGACCCATTAGATCCAAAGAAAACAGCTGAATGCCTTATTTACGATGAAGTAAAACACAGGTTACCAGGGGAAGAATAATTCACTAGCAGGACTGACAAAAATGAAACAAAATGGCAGGGACAGTTTTACCAGTTACATTATCAATGGTGCTGGTTGATTCTGGGCTAGCCATCAGTCTGCTCACTGATATTTAGGAGTAATTAAACCTGTCAGGACAAGGAAGAGGAATAAATTAGTACACCATTAAAGGGCCTTTTCAACCCTAATTACAAGCTGCCTTGCTTTGGTGTCAGGAGCTTTCTTCTGCTTCCTTTGCGTTAAAGAGGTTTAGCTGACACTGCAAAAATCAGAAACTAAAGTGAGCCTTGTACAGGATCTTAAACTGTCCATGCACAAATGTCATCACATCAAAGCAATCCTCAGATCACTTCCTGAACTTCCAGCAGTGCTTCGTGCTTTCTGAACACCTACTTCACTACTGGGGCCATGAAATGCTTCTTCCAATGTTGATCAACACTGTAGCCCCTAACCAAGGGAGAAGCATGACTGAAAACATTGCCTGGGAAGGAAAACACAGACCATAGTCACCATCCAGCTTCTTAAACCAAAGATCAAACTCACAATACAGACACGACATAATAAAGCATAATGAAGGTTTGATACTCACAGATTTAATTCCCATATGAATCTACCCTGAGTGCCCTCTGCCTTATCACATAAATAAAGCAAAGATGCAAAATTGCCAGGATTAAGCAACAACAAAAAAATAAAATGTTTCCTCAGAAATCCTTCAGAATTTGTTATCCTCTGGTTTGTTTTGCAATCCTGCCTTCAACTGGGACAGTTTTGAGACAAAAACCTAACAGCCTTCTCAGGCCTTAACTGTAATAAACACTGAATCTAGCACACTTTTTTTCTTACAGTTAAAAAATGTTTGCACTCAAAAGCTGGCAATCACCAAAGCGACAGCATTATACAACAGGATACAAACTGTCAGGTACTGTGAGAGGCTGTAGTCTCACCTATCCTATTAATTAAAAACAAACAAACAAACAAAACAACAAAAGACCAAAACCCACGAAAAAGATGAACGGATGTATAAAATCAAATCCTTAGATCTTTCCTGTGGCTTGAAGATGGCACCATTTTTATCAGCTTCTTAGTTCACCTGAGCAGAAACTACTTCAGAGTAGTGGAAGACATTACAAATCAGAGTCTTATCTTCAAAGTTAGTGGTGGGAAAACCCGAAGGAATTCCAACCCTCTGAGATAGCAACAAAGAATTTAATTAGGAAGTGATTTACTGCAGGGTTTTGATACTATAATCTGTAAACCTGCCGTGGAGGAATAGGTCAAAGAGAAATTCATGCAACACTGGTTCATTAGTGTATCTCCAGATGTTTAATGCACATAGTTTTCAGATGTTTAATATAATGACAGATAAGAACACCAGGAAAAGAAACAAAATTCATATTAATTTTTTTAAAGTTATCTCAAATAAAATTTCTTAACATTCTTACAGTGATTTAGTACAGAAAAAATGGAGCTCTCATCTATACTTAGAAAATGGTGGAAATGGTATTCCAGCAATAAGAGCAGCTTTGTCTAATTTTAGGTCTCCTAAAACCCTTACTTAGGGAAACACTGAGCACAGCACTGCAGGATGGGAGACATCCTAACTTAGTCTTAAGCTGTGCCAGGGGATGTTCGGTTGAATAGTAGGAAAACATTATTCTCAGAATTGCGGTGAGGCACTGGCACAGCTGCCCAGGGAGGGAGTGGAGTCACCATCCCTGGAGGTGTTGAAGAGCTGTGGAGATGTGGCACTGAGGGACATGGTTAGTGGGCATGGTGGTGAAGAGCTGATGTTTGAACTGGATAATCAGAGGTCTTTTTTAACTTTATAATAGCTCTATGATTCTAACAACAGCCAGCTCTGAAATCAGGTTGCAACTGATTTGGTTGGTAGGACTTTGGTTGGTAGGACCTTGCAAAAACCCTGTTGCAATACTGGAGAAAATAAAACGAGGTAGGGACAAGATGCAAGGATGCCCAGGTCTTTGAGTCAGTTTTTTGTGAGGCAAGGATGGAGACTTCAAGGTCGCAAATCTATCCAACCACCTAACAGAGACAGCAGCTCTTCACATGGATTACAAGCACAGGTTTTTGCACAGACACGTGAAACATTAAGAACACTGCAGGGCAAAACTCAGAAACATCTTATGCTGTGCCCCTTTTATGTGTTCTCATGAAAAGAAGGGCGGTAACATGGCATCTCCAAAGTGACAAGTGATGTTACGGTGTGAACAGAATAAGGACACTGGGTAAGAAGGCATTAAGACTTGTTAAAAATGTGCAGAAGTAGGGGCTATCGATAAAGTGAGTGGGATGCATCAAGGGGGACACTGCCCTGCCCTGATCAATCTGGCAAGGACAGCAAAGGGGAGAGATCAGCCTCTGCTTGACAGACAGACATTGTTATGGAAGCTTACAGACACAAATGACACCACAAGAAGGACCCAAGTGGCACTGGATTGATTCTGAACCATTCTGCTCAGCTTTTCTAAAATTCCCCATGGTTTTCAAATGCACAGAGTGATCTTTCCGCTTTTAAGCATCCAGCAGCTGGACCTTTTCATTCCAGGAGTGTTTCACCAGCATCTGTAACATAATCTCAAATCATAATTTTGTTTGCATGAAAATGCCTGGGTGAGCGACTGAGGGAGGACCCGTCTCTCAGCCACTCATCTGCCACTGCTGTCACTATGTCTGCTGTGAAACAGCAATTCAGGGTCAGCTGAAGTGAAATTTCATACTGCTGTTTTATATACGTGGGCAAAACCAAAACATTTATTAGTTAATAGAGGCAATAAAATAAATTTATATTTATTGTACCTTAGGATAAACGACCTCTGTTGCTACAATAATTGATCAGTGGCCATATAAACAATTAATACATTGTTAGCAAGGTGCTATTGAGTGGCAAATTACAGTATCCTGCAGTTAGTCTGAAAGCATAATGAAATTAATACAGTCCCACCAAGCTAATGAAAACAATTTACCACAGTAGTATACTCCTGTCTTTTCTGTTAACAGTTCCATTACTTATGACAGTATTTCCCACATTTCTGTCATAAAATAACCAAAATATTTTGTGAACCTCAGTGTTAAATGCTGTTTCTAGCACAGGGATATACCTAAAATGAAACTACTTATATTGTTGAATTATCTGTGTAGAAAAATGGAAAAAACGCTCATTTAAGAAAGTCTTATGAGTACAGGTAACTGTTGGAAAGTCATATTTGCAAAATAGACATTTAATGTCTCACATTCAAACTATTTCTTGATAACCAGCATTCATACCAGGTCACATTACTTATCAGTTGCTGTTTCAAACAGCTCTTCTCTATTTGAGATGGAAAAGAACAGAATGAGTTTCTAGACTTTGAATGGGTATCAACACTGTGGAAACATGTACCGATCAACCTTCCCTTTACACATCATCATTATCATTCAGATAAAAAATGGAGGGCACTTTCTTCTTAATTCTAAAAATTGACTATAGGCTCAGATTTGATTGTGCAGAAAGTTGCAGCCAGAATAATTTCTCCTACGAGGAAAGGTTGAGGGAACAAGGCTTGTTTAGCTTGGAGAAGAGAAGGCTCTGGAAAGACCTCATTGTAGTCTTCCAATACTCAAAGGGAGTATATAAACAGGAGGGGGAATGACTTTTTTACACAGATTGATAGTGATAGGACAAGGGGGAATGCTTTTAAACTAAGATAGTAGAGATTTTGGTTGGATGTTAGGAGGAAGTTTTTCACTCAGGGTGGTGATGCACTGGAACAGGTTGCCCAGAGGGGTTGTGGATGCCCCATCCCTGGAGGAATTGAAGGTCAGGCTGGATGTGGCTCTGGGCAGCCTGGTCCAGTGGTTGGTAACCCTGCCCACTGCAGGAGTTTGAAACTGGATGATCTTTGAGGTCCTTTTCAACCCAGGCCATTCTTTGATTCTATGATTCTATGAATATTATGAATTTCAGAATCAGAAAAATATTTAAAAATATCTTTAAAAATATTTTAGTAAACATGTGCATGCTTCCAAGCTTCTGGAATTCAGAACATTTTTCTCATGATGTTCCAAACCTTCTGGAAAATTGTACCCGTGCATATTTCTCCTGCACTCAAACCTTCTGAAATAATCCTGAAAATAAACTGAGTTCAAGGGCATGCAGATGACACAAGGAACAATTTATCTAAGCTTTTCTTGCAAATTTACGCAAAGTCCAATCAGTTGTAATTAAATCCATGGGAGAGAAGTACACTGTGTACAAAATATGGTTATTGAGAAAGAAGCATTTCCACATCTGCCTCTGGACAGTTCCATTCTGCACTGTACAATGACACAGCTCAGATGAAGGAAAGAAAATTCAGGGGAGTAACTTAAAAATGACTGCTGAGTTTCTCTTACAAACAAGATAGCAGAGAAGTAAAATCCAACACGAGCATGGGGGTCATGGTATCTGTCGGAAAAAAAAAATAGAGGGGGATTTTCTAAACAAAATAAACTATGTATTTAAAAAACATTTTGGTGATACATGCAATAAAATGACAGACATCACAGTCTCCTCTACTATGGTCTAAAGATTACCTTCCAAACTTCAATGAAATTCAGGAAGTAGACAGAGTGCAATGATTCCTCTAACATCCCAACAATAGTATTAGTTGCAAAATTTGGAGAATTTTATTTACAGGGCAGCCCAAGCATTACCTCATTATCACTGGATGGTTGAGGAAAACAGTGATATGTTGACTTCACAGATGAAAAGACCAGAAGTCTACTTTTCACTTTCACTCATATGACTTCACTGCCATCCAAGACACATACGGAGGTGTTAATACGATATTTTTCCTAACCTTTCTCAAATTTATTTAGGTAGTTAACTCTCTGGAGCAGGAATTATCCCGTATTAAGTTCACGTGGTTCTTAACACATGTTTCTGGTGCAACTGTAATTCAATTCTCTGAGTCCATGTGTCTTGAATTACTTTGTGACACAATGTTTTTTGCCAAAGACTGCAGCCTCATTGATGAGAGAAGGTGAATCAAGACTGCGTAGCAAAGAATACTTATAAAGGACCACCAGCTTCATTTGGTTTCGCACTCTTCAGCTTCAACAATTCTAAGAGCTCATGCAATGGAAAACTGGTTTAGAAAGGAACCAACTGATGGTACTACAAGCCAATCTATAAAATTAACCATTGCAAGATGTATTTATTAATTTAAGGAGAAACTTCAGGATCGTTTTTAAAATAGCTGTTTTCTCCCAAAGAAAACTACTCCTTCACAATGAGATACCCAGATACACCAATTGCACTTCTAGAGGTGGCAAATACAAGCCTAAAATTGTGCCCATTCCAAGTCTTCAAAATTGATAAATAAATAAATAAATAAAAAGTCAACAACATTAATTATTATTTCCTGCCCAGTAAATGTTTAAGTCACCCATTCCATTAAATACTGTTGAAATCAAGGGGATGTATACACATACTTAAATTCACTCCCTACTGAGTAAAGCACTAGAGCATGTGCTAACGTGCCTTTGAGAATTAGTGTCTTTTGCTGCACACTCTTGCAAATACTGAGGCATGTCTTTAAATATGTTACCATTAATACTTCCACTGATAAAAATGTCCATAGTACTTAGCAGGAGTAAGACTTCAGGCACTACTGAGGAGGCGACTATACTGAACAAATTACAAATGTAATTTATAACTGCACTTTTTAAATGAAAATTCTCATAAAGTTGTACATGAAATGTATCTACATGGACAGATAAGAGTAGAGGAGGAAAAATCTTGCAGAGAAATAAAACATAGAAGTAAAGCAAATTACCGTCATGGCTGGCAAACAGAAAAGTCAAATTTCTTTGCTTAGCTCCCACGTTTTTTTTAAGAACTCACTGTACTTCAACAGGGTATGTAAATAAACAACTACACAGTGATTGTATCTTAAATTATGCGTAATTAACCAACAGTCCTTTTCTTTGCTGCAATCAGAACCTCCATATAGGAAAATATAAGCCAATTGATGCCATATGGCCCTTCAAATTGTTATTCCAGATGTATTCCTTGGAGTCACAGAATTGAAGTTCCTGTTTCCTTTAAATAACACATTCCTAATAACTCAGTTGAAGCAATTCTGAGTATAAAGTCATTTGTTAATATGATTTCTTTTTCATATTCAGTTCCTTCATCGTTTTTCCTGTCACCTTAGTGCAAATGGTGACCTTACATGTACAGCCATCTGAGAACTAAACTGCGAGTTTTATTTTTTCTTAGCACAGACAAGTTCTGATTTGCTCACAACACTTGTTTTTAAGAAGCTGCATTTTCATTACCTTTGTCTTTGCCTTTAGCCTGTAGCAAAGAAACAAAAACACATAATGAGCAATTCTGCAGTAATACTATCTTAATTGGAGGTTAATACTGGTGAGTACTACTACCAGAAACTCAGAAACGGTGATGGGAGTTTGAGCAATTGCTTTCCTACATTGCCCTGCCAACAACCTCAACCTTGTTGAGCCATTTTCTCTAAGGGCTAGAAGTAATTAAGTTTCATTGCTAAATCACTCTTGAGCCTGTCTTGAGCAGAAAAATCACTTATGTTTAATTGCATGTGGTGATGTGGTAAGCAGTCTGTTAGGCAGACTGCAGATAGCAGTTTATTTTCTGCAGCTCTGCAGGGTACTTTAAAATGAAAGTTCATTATTTTATTCAGGCAGTCACTTGTATAATACATATTTCCTACAGAAAACAGTACTGCTTAAAGAATGCTCATTATTGGAGTTTGTGTTAGTTACACTGAATGTTCATATCAAATGTTCACTGTGTTTAGAAAGATGAGTTTCTGAGACTCAGAAACAACTGAACTGAATATTTATTCTACTATTATAAACAACTATTTAATATTTAATACAGTTTAATCAAGTACATCATTAAAAACAAGTGTATTCATAAAAAAAAAAAAGCCTGTCATTTTCAATATATAAGATGCACATTCAATATACATGAGCATAATCATACACAAACACACCTAAATGCATGCACATGTCACTGGGAATGTTCCCCATGACCTTAAGAAACCGCGCACACTGTTTGTTAAACAGAACCACATATTTTTCACCTGATTCCATCATGAAAGAATTAGTTTCCATAAAATTGTAACTGACAGGAACAGATTGGTTTCACGGTTCAGAGCAGGAGGATTGTTCCAGCAGCCCAGGCATGCTAACCTTCCTGCTGCTGCCAGGCCAGACCTGCTGCTAGCCCACCTACCCCACACTATGATGCTAGTCAAGAAAAAAGTATATAAATATATATGTGTATATTTATATATTGCTTTTTTTCCAGAGAAAAAAAACAATTTAATACACTAAAAACATGACAACTGAGACATCAGAGAACTTTTACAACAACATTTAATTAGCACCAGCTATTAGTGCTTCATGAAGCGCCCTCACACTTGAGCAATGGCATTTGACCTTTCCCATAAGAAAGAGTTGCTTTGCATTTGTAGAGGTATTTAGCTGTCTGAGGCTAGACTTTTCTCCCGAACGTGACACAGGCACAGGGTTGGTCTCCAAGAACCAGCTCACAAAAGTTATTCATTTAAAAGAAAGAAGAACAAAGATTTTAAGCATAAATTGATTTCAGACCACTGGAACATGGTACCAGAGTTCCAATGAAGCCAGGTGCAACCACCAGATGAGGATCTCAACCTGCCAGAAGACAGAGATACCCCAGTCTCTGCCCTCCTGTAACCAATTCACTAGAAACACTATCCAATATCAGGTTGAGTATTAAAAAAAGTTTATTCTCAGAAAGAGAGGTGAGGCACTGGCACAGCTGCCCAGGGAAGCGGAGCAGTCAACATCCCTGGAGGTGTTCAAGAGCCATGGAGATGTGGTACTGGGGGACATGGTTAGTGGGCACGGTGGGGATGGGTTGATGGTTAGACTAGACGATCTTAGTGGTCTTTCCAACTTCTACAATGCTATGATTCTATGCTTACACCTTGTTTTGGGTTTCACTGTTCCCAGCTGTGTAGACGAACTTCCTGTGACTCTGTGAAAGTGAACAGCACGCTCATACACCTTCACTTTTTGGGATGTCATACTAAAACCTTAAGCATTAAAACTGGAATTTTTTGTCCTAGGTACTGCCCTTTGATCTTTAGAAGAATTTAGAAGGAGTTTATATAAGGAATATTTAAATTCTGTATTTGTATACTATTTATTGTACATATATTTAAGTGCCATTATTCTAGCTTTATGGATAAAGAAAAATGTTCAGCAAGGTTTGATGCAGAAATGATTTCAAACTAGAAGAAAGAAGATTTAGACTGGACTTCTTAAGGAAGAAGCTGTTTATGATAAGGGTGGTAAAGCACTGGAACATGTTGCCCACTGATGTGGTGGCTATTCCATCCATGAAGACAGTCACAAGAAAAGGCTGAACCGGGCTCTGAGCAACACGATGTAGCTCCTGTTCATTGCAGGAGTGTTAGACTAGATGGCCTTCAAGGGCCCCTTCCAACTCTACCCATTCTATGAGTCTGTGACTGATAACTCCAGGCCGAGCCTGGAAAAGGTGTTTCAACACCTTGGTGTCCGTTCGCTGGACAGATTAGAACAGTGCTGAATAGAGAGGCAGAATCACCTCCTTCAATCTGCCAGCAGCACTCCTCCCAACACTGTCCCATTAGCCTTCTCTGCAGCAAGGGTACGTTATTAAAGCCAGTTACTTTTTTGTTCATATTTAGTCATCTAACATGAATAGGGAGCATAAAATATTTTTATTTGGGACAGCAGGAAGAATAAGAACATTAAAGATGTAACTGGACATGAAGAAACACAGTGATATCTTTTTATGCCCTGTTACCTGACCAGAGGAAAAAGCCTACTATGTACAATTCTTCTCAACTCCTCAATCACTGCAATCTGTTCAGGTTTTTGTTTCTTGTCAATATGATCTGCCCAATCAATTGGGATTTGAAGAACAGCCATGAGCCTCTCCTTCAAGTGTTACAGAAATGGAAGGATGTAATGCGAATAAACTGAAGTCAGTGATAATTCTGAAGAGCAGGCATGAAACATCAACTATCACTTTAATGTGATTTTTGCATTTGCGTTGTTCTTCTAACAGAATATTAATTTTCATCAGTTGGGAATGATTCAATGCAAACAACGTTTACACCAAAACTGAAGTATCCCACCTTCACAGTGAATCTATACATAGTATAAGAAATTAATTGGATGACATGCATTTATTTTTATTGTAATGGGTTAAAGAAAATGACAAAGACAGGATGCCATTGGCAAGACTATTACTTCAACAACCTGAGTAAAACTGCTTGCATGGAAACTAAAGATCAGTTGATTGTATGGTTTATTTATATCTTCTGCATGTATTTAGCATTCCTGAATGCACTGAGGAATGAGAACACACCCTTCGCTTTATGAATTTAAACAGCTTTTTACAATTTCTTATTTCTTCAGTTTTCAAACTCTTTAACATAACGTCATGACCATCACCACCAGACTGAGAAAGAAGCATGACCCAAGTACCATCCTTCTGCAACAGCTATTGTGCTTCTCCTAATGTTTGGAAGTACAACTCTCCCTATAGATTATCTTCGGTCTGGCAGAACAATGCAGTTGCCAGACCATGTCTTTGGAGGCAGGTTCTAAGTGAAAAACAAGATGATGGTTCCATTATAATGCCATGGCATGTAAGACCAAAATTTAAATATTTACTGAACAGACGCCGTTGTGTTACAGAATTGTCTGTGTTTGAGGTGACAATCACAAACTGCATTTTTAATGAGAAAGAAATTAAGAAAAATTATTTTCTTAAGAAAAGAACTTTGTACATTCCTCAGATACCATATTTCTTAATCATGAAAAGGCACTTTGAACAAAATACTTAATTGGAAAGTAAATGTATTTCCTTATGTTTAGTTTCGCTGCCATAATTTTCTATTGTCTGCTTTTGCCACACACTTGCTATTTTGCTGATGAAAAAGAATGAGAAACCTGGAGAATACATGAAAGGTAAAAGAAAATTTTAAGAGAAAAACAATCTTTAAAATATGTAATTCTTTCCTTTTTTTGGTGCTTGTCAAAAACTTCCTAGTGGAAGATATCTGGCAAATATTTCTGAGCTTAATGCAATATACATTTGAGACTCATGTTTTCCATCATAAAGGGGAAGTTATGATTATAAAAAGATACATAAATACTATCAGCCAGCATTAAAAACCTACTTTATAATAGAAACAATGCATAACATTATATGTCAAACATTTTAAATGCTAAACCCCATTGTTTCTGTCTACAAAAAGCAGACAGGCTACACTGCCTGTGCAATAAAAAGAAAGTTGCAAAGCATTAATCACTTAGCTAATTTTCAAAGCAAAAGTAAAGCCTTTAGTTCTCTAAGATTCCAAACCTCAGTCTTATTTTTTAAGCGATTCTCCTCACATTCTGCAACAGGCATCCTATTTTCTGTTATTTCTACCGTAGGTTTATTTGCAGCATACTCAGTACATACAGTGTATTCATTTTGTAAGTCCCCTACCTCATGAATCCCACCACTCTACTTTAAAACTATCCAGAATACATCAATATTTTTCAGGGTTCATAATGATTTTTGGTAAGAAATCAATATCCCCAGGCAAATTTTATGTTAAAAGAGAAGAAGACTTCTTCACATTCAGCTAACGTTTTGAGACAAATTCACTTTCTTCTCGCAATTAAAAATGACTCCCAACCTACAAAACACATAGATAGGATAATCCTGCACAGTGTAGCACCAAAGATCTTGTGACATGGCCAAAATCACCTTCATACAGCAGAGCACACAGCAGAAACAACACTCAAGCACTGAACAGTGGAACAGCTTTGAAGGGAATCTGGTAATTTTCCTCCTCAGGGATCTATGGCATTCTCTTTCTTTCCAGTTTCAGTTTTCATTGTACTTAATCAGAAGGATTATTTACTTCTAATTTACTGCCAGATATTATTGATAAAGTATGTAGGTCAGACTTCAACAATTAAATTATGTTTGAACTGTTTGAAATTCTGACCTGCCAGAAGGATTTTCCAGACACCAATACAATTTTCAAGCAGTACTGACACACATTCCAAAAAGCAACCTTAAGTAACTAGGCTGTAAGACAGTTCTATGCTAAAGTGTATGTTTTATCCATTTGCTGTTGTTTGACAAGCAGGTTCAGTATCATTTCCAGATAAGATATCAGTAGACAGAAAAGTAAAGGTATCTATGACCCTAATTCCAACAGATCGCTTTTTTTTTGTTTATTTGTTCATTATTTTTTTCTGTCTTGTGAAGACAGAAAGAAGTATTCACCCTTAAGAGGAAAAGGGACTCAGATCTGCCCCCAGGTAACTGCTTCTTTTACATTTGCAAAGTAATTCCTTCCAAAAATAAAAGCATCAGCGTAAAGAGAAATGAACACTGAAACATACTGGCACTTCGGATTTTACTCTACGTATTCAGAAAACATGGTTTGGCTAAACTAAACTGACATTGTTTTTGTAACATATGAAATTAAAAAAATACACATTTTTCTGTGTACTGGCAACTCTCAACCAGGACTGAAAGAAAACACAAAATAAGATCCAGGAGACTGACAATTCCACTTTGAAGGCAGGAAAAGTCCATGAATGTTATGACACTGCCTTACAATAACTTCAGTTTCATTTTAGCAAACCAGATTTCTTTTGTATATGTCAAACACAGTTTGCTTGGAAGCGTTTTAATTTCCAGTGAGAACAAACGAGACTTGCTTTGACCAACAGCACTTTTTGAAAGTGTCCCTGGCTAGAAACAGAAACTGAAGAAGTACAGAGCCATCAGAGCTACAACTGAGTGCCTCCAGTGCTGCAAGATTTATGTAAATCTGAGAAAACATCTTTCCTCACATATTAACATGACAGTAACAGAGTATTCAAGACAAAAGAGTGGAAATCAGAGATGTCAGGGTAGTCTGTGAGAGCAGAACTTTTGAACCCCTGGCAATAATGACATCTTTGTGATAGGAAGGCAGAAGGGTAGGGATCAGATGTCTGGGATCACGTTTCCATTCGGTTTCTAACGTGCCTGTAAGTGATTAGGTCTGGTATGCCCTCGGGCTGAAATCACAGGAAACAGAGTGCCCAAAGCAATTTTATTTGAATGAAAATTCATCTCGAGTGATTCACAATACCTCTCACAATCTACAATGATGGCATTTATGAAGCCTTCCTGCATGTCATGTTTTATAAATGAAGCCAGCCGAAAAGACAAGCAGACACATCTCTGTGATAAAACTCAAAAATCAAATCTTGAAATCAGTAATTTCTGGAGTAAGTCCCTTCATACAGAAGGGAGATCACCATGTAAATGACCACCTAGACCTTGTCATCTCCACAGTGCAGAACTAAAAATAATAACTGACATGTTCTAAGATCTCTTTCAAATTGCTCAAATGACAAGTAAAATCAGAAGGACTCTTCTCATGAAAAAAAAAATATATATATATATTGCAATTTTGTTATCAGTAATAAAGGTTATTGTCTATCTGACCTAATTACACAGCTGAAGCTTCCAGGACTCTACACTGCACCCTGCCCCAATGTGGTGGATGAGGAAGAGAGGGGGCCTTTCCCAGGTAAAAATTAAATTCTATCTTTAAAAAAATAATAAGAAAAAAGAAAAGCAGTTCACAATGAAAATGAACCTATGTGTACATGCACACGTATGCATACAAATGAAGACAATGTATTTTTAGAAATGTAGCTTCGGTAACTACTATGTTTTGTGATTTACTGTTTATCAGTGCAATCCACAAAAGCAAAAACTGAATGTTTTCACAATGATGTCAGCTTTTTATAACATTTTAAAATATATTATTGACTTGACTAGAATTATTCTAAAATAAATACACATGCACCCATATACCAAAGACATGTGTAGGTTTGTCCTAAAGAAAGAATACTCTGTTCAACAAGGACTGTCAAAACAAGCTTTATATCACACAAACATAAGGATTCCTCATTTGGAAATAACTGCATTGCTGTTGTTAAGATCTTTCTTATTCAAGCAAAGAAAACTGATTTTATCTCAAGAGTCGTCTCAGTGCTTTTTTTATAGTTTGACCTCAAGTAACATAGGTAGAGCTGTGGATCTTGGAGCAGGTCATCTCATACACAACCCAAGCACAAATTGGAAGGCAGAGGATAAAATCTACAGAACATAAGAACTGTTGTATAATGAAGTATTTCACACTGCTATTGCCACTTTTATGTGTTTACTTCTAAAAATATAAAATAAATTGCATTTTAAAGTTCCTTACTAATCCCCTTGAGGGACAGATATCTCCTCAGGTAGTGCAGCTACATCTAACCACTATTCTGAACTCTCTCTCTCAAAGTTACAGTCTGGAAATCCTTTTTCATACTTGGTTTCCATTGAAATTTCATGGACAAAAGCTTTTGTTTAACTAGAGGGTAAAAGAAGGAAAAAGTCATCAAATATCCTAAATTAATGGCATTCTTTAGTAATGCTACAGACTAAGGATTCTATTTCTTTATTTGAAACGATTCAGAACACCTCCACTGTTGCAGCAATTATAAAACTGAGCCTATCATACAGCCTAAGCTCTTCTTCTGCTCTGACTCCTCAATGCAAATCCTTCTCTTGTGCAAAATCAACCTTTTCCTGTACATCCCATCACAAGAACCCTTCATGAAGATTCTGGAAGTTCCATCATGCTGAAGGTTTCCCATACATTTTAATGCTTCAGATGAGAAGCACAGTCCTTGAAACATGACCTTCATCCTCTTCATCTCTGAGGCCACAATATATTTCTTTTTCTGATAGGTTTACAGAACTTGAAAGATACATGTCTAAATTCTTTCACCCAGAAGTCCCTGTGCTTTGGGATGAAAAGGGGCTAAGACAGCTTGTGAAGATTTTTTAGAAAATGATTTAACACACACAGAGTTCAAGCATTTCTGTTATCAGTTCTAAGTTCTATGGGAATCTTGTCTCTGCCACTATCTCTATTGTTCATGTGTGTCCACATATTCCATGGTATTTTATCCATTAAGGGTTCTACTTTCTCTGCTTATCCTCCTGTTCCTTCTCTGGATGGGCTGCATGCATATCTATTTCCCTCTTCTATTTCTCTCTTCTATTTCCCTCTTCTATTTCCCAACATTGCCAACACTGGTCCTGCGAACTGTCACAACCAGATACCTCCTTCTTAGAGAATCATATCAGAGTTATATAATGGTTTGGATCCTTCCTCATAGAAACCTTCTGGGATCCTTCTGTAGAGATGGAGTGAGCATACAACAGCAGAAGCTCCAGAGGACGCAGAACTGGGAGCTATGCAGATCATAAAGTATGTGATGTTAATGAAATGCAGCTCAAGAATTCTGTACGTAAGCTGTCACAGATTTGCTGTGCTCATATCTGCCCATACAATTTTTGCATCATCTTGGAATGCGCCCGAAGTGTTAACAGAAAGGATGAAACCCTACAAGGTTCTGCCCCACGCTCCACCCCCAGGACAAAGCAGCTGACAGAAATAACTAATTAACAAGGCTACATATTGATTCCTAAAAACAAATGCTCTTCCTGGGTTTGATTCCCTGCTAGGGATGCTGCAACATTTCAGTCAAACCAGAAGCAATGCAACTGTCGAGAAGATTCTTCAGGAACCTTAATGATCTAACTCCTGAATTTCAGTGACTATTAGCATTATGTACACAAACTTGTAACTACTTTTGACAGTAAATTTACAAACCATATCCAAAAGTCAAATAACCAGCATCACTTCATTTTTCAATTGCTTCAAGTATAATTAAAGCAAGATTCAAAAAGTCTGTAAGCATAAAGACTTGAGACTAGGGAGGTGGTTGAGGCACCATCCCTAGCGCTGTTCAAGAAGCGTTTAGATGAGGTGCTAAGGGATTTGATTTAGTAGCTTAGTGGGTAGGGATGGTGATAGGAGGATGGTTGGACTAGATGATCTTGTAGGTCCTTTCCAACCTAATGTAGCCATGAATCTATGAGTCCCAAGGAACAGGAAAAGGTTGAAAGTGCCAGAAAAGACATTTACTCTAAGCAAGGAATATTATAAATCCACCTGTGGATGGCAACTGAATTATAATGAATAACCTTTCACACATTCTGTTTTGTCTGCATAGAAAAAAATGATTCTCCATTAAACTGTTCAGCGTACTGTAATTTTTTAAAAGAATTTAAAACAAATAAGTATCTGCATTAATATGTCCTTCTCAAATTGAACATTTTCCCTCCCTCCTAAATATTAAAGGGGTCTGTAATCTAAATATTGGTAGGAAAGCCCAACAGTACTCTTGCACATTTGGACTGCTGCCTCTAAAGTTTGGAACTGCCAATAAACAAGTTGCTCAGCTTCCTTTTCAGCTGCCAGCTTCACACTTCTCAAACAGAATGCAGTCAACTTTAGCTTGCATTCAGCTTTTGTTCTGGCTTCCTTTCTAGTTACACACTGTGCAAATATTTAGCAATTTCTTGGAAGGGCTACAGAAAATTTAATATGACTCTTGATAATTATGTTACTTCTGGAAAAAAAATAATTTCATTTGATTAATATCGCTCCTCATTTTCTAACTGATAAATTATAATTCCACAATGAAATGCAGTGAAGAAATCTTCCATGAGTCATGACTATTTTTGCTCTGCATAAGCTTGACCAGAATATAAGAGAGAAAAGAGGCCTTTTTATTTTTCCCATCTAACATGAACTGATTTACAATCAAGCCCCAGGAATGCACAGGGTATGGTGTCACAGGACACTCACAGACATCACCATACAGAAACATTTTCACCCACTTCCTTCCTTATTGTGGCTGCAACCTCCCACTGCTTATCTCCTGTTGGTCTCTAGCCCCTGAGGCAAATTAACTGAAAAAGATCAGAAAAAGTATCTGAAGAAGAAACACAAACATTTTCTACCACTTCATTTCTATGATGTACGATATGTAAGATACATTAAATTACCAGTACTGCTCACAATAGAGATCATTATGCCTGTAAATGCCCCACTGTTGTAAGCGTTTAGTATTATTTCTAACACTTTTACAAGGATCATTTGAGTTTTTCCCATACTTCACACCATTCATAGAATACCTACAAGGATAGAGATTCCACATGCTCTCTGGCACACCTGTTCATTAGAACTCGGAAGATTCACAGAATCACAGACCTGCAGGGGTTGGAAGGAAACTCCAGTGATCATCCAGTCCAACCCCCTGCCAAAGCAGCTCCCAGCCCAGGTTGCACAGGTGGGTCTTGAGCATCTCCAGAGAAGGAGACTCCACCACCTCTCTGTGCAGCCTGTGTCAGTGCTCTGTCACTGCACTGTGAAGAAGTTCCCACACAAATTTGTGCAGAACTTCCTATGCTTCAGTTTGTGGCCATTTCCCCTTGTTCTATCGCCACACACTGCTGAGAAGAGTCCCACCTTGTCCCTTTGACTCCTGCACCCTAGATATTTATAGATGTGGATCAGATCCCCTCTGAGTCTTCTTTTCTCAAGGCTGAACAGACCCAGGTCTCTCAGCCTTTCCTCATAAGAGAGGTGTTCCACACACTTTATCATCTTTGCAGCCCTTCGCTGGACTCTTTCAAGGAGATCCCTGTCTTTTTTGTACCAAGGAGCCCAGAACTGGACACAGTACTCCAGGTGAGGCCTCATGAGGGCAGAGTAGAGAAGGAGGATCAACTCTCTCAACCTGCTGGCCACACTCTTTTTAATGCACCCCAGGATCCCATTGGCGTTCTTAGCCACCAGGACACACTGCTGGCTCATGGCCAACCTGTCATCTACCAGGACACCCAGGTCCCTCTCCTCAGAGCTCATCACCAATGTTAAGTATCCATCACTGAAATACCTAAATCGAGATAACAAAGAAGCATGGCACATATTCTATAACTACCACTCCCGCAAGTTGTATTACAATGTGTATGAAAGAATGAAGAGCAGAACACAAAAAGTATAAATGATCTATATTCAGAAAGCTAAAACTGAACAATAACAGGACAGGAAATGTCAGACACTTCTTCAGACAATGATGCAAAGATATATGGACTTTCTTGCAAAAGAGAAATTAAGACAACTTAATCAGCACAAGGAACATTGTATAGCACAACTGGGCTCCCAAGGTAAGTATAGCTCTGATTCCAAATTGAATGCTGTGTCTACTACACAAACTTTTCACACATTTACCTAAGAATTTGATGAAAATCAGATTGGCATGAAATAAAAAAAGTTTCTGCACTAAAATTCTACATATTCCAGCATCCAGCAATGACAGTGTCCAGACCAGTTCTCACTTCCAGAGTGTCACAAAAAACTGCAGTAAATTTTGTTAAATCAAATTCAACATAACAATAAACTGCATCCACTAATATTGAAGATATTTAATGAGCAACATTCAGTAAACTGGTATCATATACAACACAGAGAAGGAAGGAACAGAAAGGAAATAATGCCATCACAGAAGTATGCACAAACAACATAATATACAATTTATCGCTTCCTTCTAATGACCATTGTACAATATAACATATATATGATGTATTTTATATAACATATGTAAGTATATACAATAATTACTACACACAAAATACCTGAACTTACTCATTTCTTGACAAGAAACTAAGAAAGGATGAAGTAACCTCTCTACAGACACCCATAACAAAGCTCAATTTTTAATGATTTTCTCTGGATTCTACAATCTATGTATTTTTTAATTACGAAAATCCAGTGAAACATCACTTGGGTAAAAGGATGTGCTCAATAGCCTCTTGTATCATAATGCAAAATTCTGATTAACGCAGAGAGAAAAACAGTGTTTGGGGAAGAATATTTAATCTCTCAGTGGACAGGATTTAAATTCTTTCTCCTTTAGAGAAAATGCAAGTTATACATAGCCCAGCCCTCTTCACTTACCTGAAGGCAATGCAGTTCCCCCCAGGAGTTTATAAAGCATCACATTACTAAAATTTTACACCATATGGCAAAGGAAAAATGTACAAAGAAATAAAGGAAAGCATATATATAGCCTTACTTCTCCATGTCTTAATGGTGTGATAGCTCCTCTTGCTACTGCCATTCGGAACAACGTTTCTGTGGCCTGCATCAACAAACACATACAAAGCAGTTATTTTTAAGAAAGATCATGCAGCTCGTGAAGATTTATTGCAGCTTTTATCACGAATATTTGTTTCTTATTTTATCGCATTTCATCAAGCGTTAGCTACATTCAATAACCATTTTACAACTGAACTTTATAAAATCATGAAACAATTTTAAATATGGTTGGTTAATACAGCCTTAAAAGAGCAAACAAACAAGAATACGATGGAATCCTTTCCTTAAAGTTCCTGCAACACCAATAATTGTGGTGCCACAGAACATAACATTGCTCATATACAATAGACAGGGAACACAACTGGAAGGAAATCTTCAGATAGGTCAGGTTGTTGCTAGGTTGTATACTTTTCCATGTCAGTTGTCTCATCCTTTGCCTAGTCTGCTGGGACAAGGAATACACACTTCTGACATAACCATAGACCACTGACTCACAATTCAGGCTGTAACACAGAAACAAAACCCATAGGTTCTGTATTACATTTCCTTCTGGTAAAAAGCACATCCAAATAACACGACCAAAACACGCAAAGAAAGGTCCTCTAAAAGAGCAGTATTCCTGTTGATTTCTCAACTCTGGGATTAAACACAAGTATGCCAATTGCCATGTTGTTGTACTTACAAGATGGTCAGAAAAAGGAGTGAAAAAATTCACTGGTTACATAAAAACATGGACTGGCACATCAGTATACACAAGCATAATTTGTTTCAAAGACTTGTTTCCAAAGCAAGTAGGGAAGCGAGTTTCAATTTAATCATACGTGTTTTACTTAATCATACGTGTTTTACTTAATCATACGTGTTTTTAATATCTGTTTCTAATTAAAAAAAATTACTTTAACATTCAGTACTCTATATTAAAATGTAATTATCAGGCTGCTTGAAAAAAGGTTTAAAATGTTTAAGTAAAAGCAGTTTAGTGTCTTCCTGAAAAGCAATTTAAGAAGTAAGCAGCTCAGTGTTCACGTGACAGCAAAATCTGTAGGGTTCATGCAGAGGATTTCAAGACAGCTGTATCTCAGTAAATGTAGTACCAAAGACACCTACTGACATTAATTCTTCAGTATTTCTAGATGCAGATTAGGTGGTGTTTACCCTTTCCTAAATAACTGCCTGCAGAAAAGAATCCTGTAAGAGTTTTTATTTGTCTTGTTCTCCACCAGTATCTGTAAGTGAATGTGTGAGCTCCAGAACCCCAACTGCAGAACGTATTTCTTCACTGACACTGCCATAGCTCAGGGCAGTGCCTGAGTGCAGCTGTCCTTCCCAAGCCTTCATCCTCCCAGAGGTAAAGTGAACCCCATGCCAACTTTTGTCCTTCCCCAAATTGGTTTCTTTTATCAGCTCTTCCCACCAACATTTTCTAGGATGTTTCAAGTGAATTGAGTATTCTGTCAATACCGCTAAGCTTCTTTTGTTTCTTTTGAAAACCACTGGTGTGTGTGACTTTCTTTTCACATTCCCTAGTAAAAGATCTCTCTTAATACGTTTGTACATGCACAGTTAATACCAGATGTCAAAACCATTCAGAAACATGGAAAATTCACAGCAATGACAAATCTAGCATAAGAGAGATCTCCCCCTATGGGCACCACTCCATGCACTGAATCCCACTGAGTAGATTAGGGCTGCAGTGATGGCTGTCTACTCCAACAGCACAAGGGGGTAAGGCCACCCATAGCTGCTGATGCTTGAACAATGACAAGGCTGGAGACAGAGCTCTTCAGGTTTTAGGCATGCAGACTCCAAAAGAAAGATTAAAGGAGCTGCGTCTTTCAAAAGGATAATGATTAGAGTCACAGAAGCATTGAACGGGTTGGGCTGGAAGGGACCTCGAAGGTCATCTCGTTCCAACCCCCTGCCAAAGGCAGAGTTGCCAACCATCACCAATAGACCCAAATATAACATCACACAAACTCACAATGATGTCAATCAGGCTAGCAAAAAAATCTGCCAGTCTTAAACCATGAACTTATCCCTAAGATTTCCATTTTGGACAAATTCCCACACTCCCTTCAATTTCCAGCTCCCTTCTGTCTGCCCTGCAAATACAGGCAAGAACAAAACCCATGGAATGTCTGGAGATCACCGGGGCCACTTGATTCCTTCAGGGTTGCCCACACTTTGACTACCTCTGAGGATAAAGGTCTTGCAGAATCCTCTGAACGTGGAGGAATAAGTACGGGGATATAGAAGGGAAAAGATTTGGACAAGAACTTAGAACAGTGAAGGAAAGTCACAGAATCACAGAGATCAGAAGAGACCTCTGGAGATTATCTAGTCCAACCCCTGCTAAGGCAAGTTCCCTATGGTAGGTCACACAGGCGGGTCTTGAATGTCTCCAGAGAAGGAGATTCCACAGCCTCTCTTGGCAGCTTATTCCAGTGCTCCATCACCCTCACAGTAAGGAACTTCCTCGTGTTTGTACAAACTTCCTGTGTTGCAGTTAAACTTCCTGTACTGCAGTTAACTTCTTGTGTTGCAGCTGACAGTAAGAGAACCTTTACAAGACATTAAATCATTGTTGGCTACAAATCCAGTTTGTATAACACATCTTGTCTGATATACACTTAGTTTTTTATTTCAAATCTACCAAAGCTTTGAGAATGACAACATTCCAGACTGCATAAAAATTATGATACAATTTGTTTCAAGTTTGATGAAGTTCAAACCCACTCAATACAAAATTAAATAAATGGGTTTTCCATTTCCATATAATATATACACTTTTTTTTATAAATTTAAGATTAACTTTGAAAATAAGCATACAGAGTACTACTCTTTCAACTTGAGCTCTCACATAAAATGATTACCTTTAACCGTCTCCATCTCCATTAGCATTATTTCATTATAATGAAATTTTTATGAAGCTGAAGCTGTAAAAGCTTTGGGTTTAATTTCATACAGTTTCCTGGGAATTAGCTCTAAATAAGAATCATTACGGGCTGAGGCAGTGACTTCACATTCTGCTATTCAGACGTACAAGTCAGAGGTCTGTAAGAAACAAAAAATCATCAACAGATGGTTTTAGTGATCTCAGTGTAAAATAAATGTGTTCCCAAACTGATAGTAATTGAATCCTAAAATGCCACCTTAAGAAATGTATGTTGTGTCACATTGTACATGAGCTGAAGTGGCAGACCAATGTATCTTACCAATCTGTTATGTCTCCTAAGTTCTAATGTCATCTGTTGAGAGAGACAATCGCATGTCCACCCTCAAAGAAAGCAGGAAATTCTGTTCAAGTTTCCTGCAAGTGAGTTACAAAGAAACCACTTGTACGAAACAGAACTTAAGTGGAAAATAATTGTGCATTATTGATGGAAACAGTGGGAAAAACAAGAAGAAAAACAGCACTTCAGATTCCAGATGCTTGAATTTCCTAGGTTTTCCAAAAAATGAAATGGTCTCATAATACTTCACCAAAATAGTTACTGTCTTACCACAGTTAAAATTGCAAATACAAGCAGTGGAGGGAACTGTTAATGCACATTAATTTCAGAACCACACGTTTTTTAATTACCTGGCAAATTTTGGTGTCTATTTGCTTTCCAAAAAAAAGAAAAAGAAAGAAAAAAATAAAAGAAAGAAAAGGAAAAATGAGTTATGGCTAAAGATATGTCCTGAAAGGCGCAGAGCTTCGGAAGTCATGAAAAGCAATTTATGGGTTTAATTAGAATTAAAATGGTGCAATTTGTTATAAGAACAAGAATGGATGGAATGGCACAAAACATTTTTTTCCCTCCTATTAAGTTTGCTGATCTTGGCTTCAATAGCTGGCTGACAGCTTGAGCCTTTAACATTGGTGTTCGTTCTCAAAAAGCAAGCAATATTAAAGAAAGGTTCATGACAGTCTACCCAAATCATCAGTAACATTTTTCAACTTGATCACATATTGCAAATGAACTCTTGTCACAGCCCTTGTCAGCTAACCATCACACAGCTTTTGAAAACAAGCACAAGTGTTGCAAAATACAGGAGGGATTTGATATGATGCAGAAGCAATAATGAACAGAAAAGCAAAGAAGTTTCTCAAATCAGAATCTTTTCCTATTTCTGACAAAAAAATGTTAAATGTGACAGAATCCACTAGATCTAAATATTAACTCAGATGATAGGTTTGTATTTAACTTAACCAATTAGCTTATTTATTGTTACACTGTTCAGTGAAACTACTGCAACACCAATAAAGTTCTTTCCTCTCAGCCATGAGCTCCTCAGTTCACTTCTTACCTTTATCTGCCATACAAGTGATTAAATATGAACACAGTAAAGCAAACCAAACATTTAATTCCCGCAATAAAGGATATTTTACACAGATCTTGACAGCCTTGTGTCTGTTTTCTGAAACTTCTCTAATTTTTTTCATTGTCAGCTCTTACCATATGCACACCCACTGAAGCACTCTTTCACAATACCATACCTTCCTTCCCCTTCCATGACATTTGTGCAACTTTAAAAGATGGATAATACAATTCTATAATATAACTCCATGTCCTAGTGCCTGCGTCAGATGAAAAGACAGATGTAGAAAGGGACAGAAGGACACTCATTTGCAATATCCATGAACTCCAGGCTACAGTACACACAAGAGATGGGGAAGATCTGCTCTATGAGGGATGGAGGAAGACCACCTAGAAGGTTAGAGGATTGAAAACAAATACAGCACACAACCAGCCATGCATCTTGTACAACGTAAGTACCAGGTGAAAGTGTTCTTCTTCCTCATATTACAAAGAGCATTATTTCTCTTACTAGACATCTGGGAGGGGTTGTAAAAGTCACCATTAATGCAGCATAAGCAATCCAGTATCTGCAGTCATTGTGTCATTTCAGTACTTGAAGGGAGCATATAAGCAGGAGGGGGCATGACTATTTACACTGTCTGACAGTGACAGAACAAGGGGAAATGGCTTGAAAAGGGAAGAAATTTAGATTAGATGTCAGGGAGAAATTCTTTAATCAGAGGGTGGAGAGGCCCTGGCACAAGCCACCCAGGGAAGCTGTTGATGCCCCACCTTTGGAGATGCTCAGGGACAGGTTGGATGGGGCTCTGGGCAGCATGAGCTGGTGTCTGAGTTAGTGTTTGGCAACCCTGTTCACAGCAGTGAGGTTGGAACTGGACGATTTTGAGGTCCTCTCCAACTCAAGTCATTCTATGAGATGACAGTCCTTGTATTATACCAGTGCCCAAGAGACACCAAGACAGAGTTCTTGCTCTAAAAATGATTTATTCCTTTCAAGCTGGCTGCTCATGCCAATTTGCATTTTGCAAGCATGATATCAGAGTGAAAAGGCTGACAGCAATATGAAAGCAGAGCAATCCACAAAATCTGCCTTAGCTTCAAGAACACCCTTTGCTGCCAACCAGCTCACAAGTCTAAGCCTCCCCTTAAGAAGAGCTTCAAAGCTTCCAGCTGCAGAACGTGCTCTGAACAAATGAACCAACTGCAAAAATAACTAAGCATCACACACTGCCAAGAGTATGAAATAGAAGCATTATTATTATTTATTCATCTTAATCTAAATCCAGGAGTCTTGAAGTTGTGGAATCTGCAGATTTTTCCAGGATTATACTTTTTTTTTCTCGTGATTTCTCTACCCACTCTTCTCCCCTCCTCCCAAAAAACACAGTATTGCTTGGTATCCATTGGGATTCCTGGTCCCAGCCTGTAACTGGCTTTCACCTTTTTCTCATGTTCTCCACACAAAGGAGTGAACTGCTCAACTCTCTAGAATGCCGCAATTAAATAAAAGAGAGTCAGAAAACATCCAACTGTATAATGCTGGAAATACTCACAAAACAGGCCAGCAGCCAGTCTGTGAACCTGGAGAAATAGGGCCCTGGAAAAATGCCAGAGAACAGAGCCCCAGCACCAGCTCAGAGCAGGGGTTCTGGATCTGAGACGTGAACCACAGAACCCAGCTACAATCTTCCTCCTTTGCAATCGCAGTTGAGACAGGCAGAAAACAGCTGCACACCAGCCCACAGAAAGCACAGGACAATTGTCAAATATGCTTTGATTAGTGATGTTATCAGATGGAATGAGAGCTTATCTCAGATATGAGTACAGACTGGGAGAAGAACTCCTTGAGAGCAGAGGACTCGGGGTTCTGATGGACAAAAAGTGGACATGAGCCAGCAGTGCACTTCTGCAGCTCAGAAGGACAACAGTACCCTGGGCTGCAACGGCAGAGGGGTGGCAGTACAGAAAGGGAGAGGATTGTCCCCTTCTACTCTGCCCTCATGAGGACTCATCTGGAGTACTGCATCCAGGCTGGGGGCCACCGGCACAGGAAGGATGTGGAGCAGAGGAGGGCTTTGAAGAGGAGCAGGGGGCTGAAACACCTCTCCTATGAGGACAGGTTGAGGGAGCTGGGCTTGTTCTGGAGAAACAAAGGCTCCAGGGAGATGTCATTGCTGCCTTCCAGTACTCAAAGGGAGCTTACAAGCAAAATGGGGACCAACATTTTACATGGTGTGATAGCGACAGGACATGGGGGAATCACTATGAAGTAAAACAGAGGAAAATTAGTCTGCACATTAGGAAGAAATTCTTTACTCAGAGAGTGAGGAGGCCCTGGCACAGGCTGCCCAGGGAAGCTATGGATGCCCCATCCCTGGAGGTGCTCAAGGCCAGGTTGGATGGGCCCTGGGCAGCCTGAGCTGGTGGGCAACCAGCCCACGGTAAAGGGTAGAAACTGGATGGACTTTATGGTCCCATCCAACCCAAGCCATTCTGTGGTTCTATGAAAGACAACCTAAGCAAGCCTGGGAATGTCAGCACGTTGGCAAGCAGGCACTGGTTCCTTTGTCCTGCACTCAAGAGATCACCAGCTCCAGAATTGTGAAGAGTACCAACCACTCGTCCATCCCGTGCTGTATAGGGGGAAACATCCCATCTCTTCCTGCCAGGGACTCATCCATGGGGATATTTCTGCTCCCTGGTCATGCAGGAAGGACAGATATGCCCAAAGTAGACTGAAGTGAACTCCTGCAAATCCTCTCTGAGTGACTGGGACAACTGAAAGCAAAATCCAAAGACTGCCAAGCCCTAATCTTTGTTCAGCTTCCTGGAAAATGGAGGAGACTGAAGCACCCAGAGACACAGACAAGCTACTCCAGCAGCTGTAGATCTTACAGCACTGACATTTTTATGTTACACTATGACCACTAAATCAATGGGCACTGCATATTTAGTTTATTTCATTTATTCCAACCTGGAATTCCAGATTCATTTATATATAATCATTTTCCTTTACCTGCCTTCGTTGTCCAGAACTTCTTGCTAGCATGAACTACAAGTGGGTTCCAGTCAGTGCATTCACTACAAGTTTTACAAGATTTATATTTAATGTGTTTCACAACCATGGCCCCCTTTTTTCTTTAGGGAATTACCTCATCTTTTACATTTCCCACTGGTAGCAATTTTAAGCAGTAGCTCTTATTATTTACAAATGGAAAAAAAACCTCTTTGTCTCAATTGTTTTGTTACCCAAGGATTTATGAGTTGAATTAATTCAAATCTAATCTAAAAAACATTTTCAAACTTGTGATTTATCATCACCATGCTGTAAACAATAAGTATTATAGACTGCAACTACTTCAGATGAGGCATTCAATTCTTTTACCAATCTTATTGTTTAAACATGTGTATGTCATACAATCTTTCCAAGCTAACTAGAAGCAGAACACATAGGTTAATACTATTTAATTTGAGGGCAGCTTATAAACAGGCCTCTCCCCTTTATACAAAGAAGTACATCTAACTTTGGATAAGAGCTAGATTATTTTCAATTAAGGACATGCATTTTGACAAGAACTATCAAAAATGCATTGATGTGATTCTTTTTATCAAAGGCAGTTGTCCACAATAAATAAATTAAAAAAAAAAAATGCTGATTGTAACTGATTAAAACCAAGGAAAATAATCAGCAAGAAACTTCAGAAGTCAGCTTCGTGGAATCATAGAATCATGGAGTGGCTTGGCTTGAAAGGGACCTCCGAGAGGATCTACAGGAGCTCACTTCAGTCTGCTGGGGTAGATCTGTTCTTCCTGTGTGGTCAGGGAGCAAAATCATCACTATGGATCAGTCCATGGAAGGAAGAGGTGGGATGTCTTCCTCCTGTACAGCAAGGGATGGATGGGTGGGTGGTGCTGAGTTTCCAACTGAGGTTATTTCAGATAAACAAGATGGCTTCTTCCAAAGGATCTTCAGGAGTAGAAGAGGAGTACCTCTGGGGCGGGAGCCCTCTCTTCCAAGCAGTGTGGGGCTCAGAGCAAATCACACCCACTCTCTGACTTCTCTTTTCATGGAGAGAAGAAAGTTTTCACCAGAAGACTGATGTCAGAAGGAATTCACAACTCTTTGTATTGCGCTATCAGAAGGGCCATGTCTGCTCTGAATGCTAAGACTGCTGACAGAAGTCGCAGTGGAATTGTACCCAGGAGTCTCATATTTTAACAATCAAAAGGTTTACCTAGATGCTACCCACAGTCTTTATAACATTAATCGGGACGTAATGGAACACAGGAAGTTCCATACAACACGAGAAAGAGCTTCTTTACTGTGAGGGTGTCTGGAACGGGCTGCCCAGAGAGGTTGTGAAGTCTTCAATGGTGGTATATATATATAGCCCTCCGGGACACTTTCCTGTCTGAGCTACTGTAAGGAGCCTGCTTTAGCAGGGGAGTTTAACTAGATCGCCAGAGGTTCCTTCCAATCTCTACCATTCTGTGATTCTGTGACTTCCCCACAGCCCAGCCCTGGAGGACAGAGCTCACAGACCAAGCTTCACAGCAGGGGAAGGTGCCTCTAGCACCTATTATCACACACCACTTCTCCCACAGAATATCAGCCTTTGATAAGTTGTGTTGGTTGCTACAGATGGTGCTGTGGCAATAAATGCCAGGTCTGTAAAGCCCATTACAGCACTGCTGTAATCTCGCTTGAAAAATTCTTGCTCGAAAAACCCTGCATTCATATTTCAATTTTTTGCAGCTCAAAATCAGAATGAAGTGAACTATTACAAGAATCAGCAGGTGAGTATCTGGTGGTGCATTAAATGTAGGTTTGTATACTGTTGTAACACTGTGCTCTGTTTGTACAATGTACTATTTATGAAAGAAGGAAATCTGCATGTTCTAATGAACAACATATGATGCTCACACAGCAAAGACAAGCACGAGATTTTAAGCCTGGAGTTGAGTTTATGCATTCTGAGGGTAACACAGGAGCCATCTGCAGTAATGATCTGGTAGATATACCAAATCCAGAAAGTACAGTATGGTTCTGGGCTACTCTGAGTGTTGTGGAGTTATGCCAGAGCACTGGGTAAAGTAGGGAAAGCTACAAGAAGTTAAGACTAAGCTCAAACTGAAGTTGAAGTTGGTGCTCCCCATCTGAGAGGGAGACAAACCACAGAACCCCTTTATCAGACTACTCTACTTAACTGTATACTTATCCATCCTCTTTATATTAAACATAATAAGGAAGCTACAACAGATCTTGAGACTGACAACAAATGCTTTCACTGAGTACAAAATAACAAAGAAAAGGACTTTTGACCAGGAACAAAACGTACAGTTATTGCTGGCAAAATCTAAAGGTAACAAATACATGTAGCCGGTCTGTTATATAAACTGCTCTGGGCTGCATGGATAAGCATGTTCGTTTGAACATCCTGTACATTAGCACAGCCAAATAATAGCTCATGCCTCTCGGGGAAAACGAACATAAATCACACTTACAGAAGAAGGAACTGTATAAGGAATGTAGCAATACAGAAAACAATTTAGAGACCATGGCAGACAACCAACTGAGCCCAAAGCACGATATGTTGCCCATCAAATGAGCAAATTAATCCTGATAAGTGCAGAAACATCCCAGGCACTCATAAATCAGACCATTATGATGCCTTTGTCCAGGCTCCCACTTCAGAAAGCTTTCATAGCATGGTTGAAGAAATGCACATCTGTTTTCCAAACATTACGGAGAGTAGCTAAGGCCAGGTTAAACCAGCACGTGTCAGGCCAGCTCTTCACATGAAGCTTTCCTATCTCTCCATCAGATACTGAAAGTCTCACCTTTATATTGATATGATGTACAGCAGGGCGGAAAAAAAACCTTGTGCTGATGCTGCTTAGGGACAGGTTTCGTTGGCATGAGCACGAGCTGCACAACCACAGCTGCTGGCATGAGTTAACAGTACTGAGATCCTCTCCAGACACAGCGGTTCTGCACCAACATGGGAAACCTTTCTAATGGCACTGTGCTTCTTCACACAGTAGAATACAAAGGGTGAACTGATGTTTTACAAAAGGCTCTGGATGTAACATTTCACATCTTTTGGACATCGGTCTTATCACAGGAAGCTGCAGATGCTCATCTGTGGAAGCCTGGCTTTAGAGTCCCAGTAAGTTATCTATTATCAACTTGAAGTCTTCAGTACTGGCTGCTGGGGGAGGTCTGTCACCAAAGCAGCCACTAAAATGGCCACTATGAACAGCAAGCAAACCCCGCACTAAAATCAATCTGGTATCTGAAACAGGCCCTTCAAGCCTCACTCCCAAACAAAGGGATGCTATTTTATGCTTTATTTCTCATTATTCCATCCCCCACCACCGAGGGATGTTCTCAGTTTATCCACATGCACCAAGCCTTCCCATCCACAACACGCTACAGACGGCAGGCACAACCACACACGCTCGTAAACAGCCAGACCGCACTGCAGCTTCCAAAAGGCAAGTGCCACAGAAACGTGGAGACACGACGCAGGATTAGGCTTCAGAAGCTGCTGGAGTCTCTGTGGCTGGCACCCCTGGAGCCAGGAACTCCAAATGAATGGATCCCTCAGTGTTTTATAGTAATTAGGTGCATTTCTGAAACCGGCACTTGTATTGCTTCAGCTGCACTAATTGAGCACAATGCTGAAACGCCAAACGGCAAAGTTAACAGCCCTGTAAAGGAATCACGAACGCTGATTTCTTTTTCCTTATTAAAGAAAAAAGGAATTGGGAAAAGGAAAAAAAAAAAAAGCAACAACAAAAGTCTAACTTGTCACTGCACAGAACAGAGAGCTGGCACGTCTCCAAAGCTGCTCTGTAAGTGTTGTTTTATTGGTCTGAGACTGTTAATAAATATATTGTAAATGAACTTACACTTGCTTGGGTGGATATAAAGAAACAATTGTAAGGCTGTTCTTACAGTGTTTACAATTTACTCTAGTTCTTCACTTTTTTTGTCCTAGTCACGCTGTTTCCTACACCAGTTCATCGTAGTAACTGACATTTATTTGGTCCATAAATTACCCTAATGCAGTTTAGTGCTCTTTCATAAATTTTACAAACACAATGCTTACAGAACATAGACTTGTATTAATTAAAACCATGACTACACAAATCTAACATGTCCTTTAACAGTTTTACTTACTGATGATTCTGAGAGACATACATACAGACAAAGGCTTTCTCTGCTCTCACCAGTACACATTTAAATGTATATTTTCTGTCAGTCTCTTATTACCAGCATGCCACAGCTGATGATACTCAAACTCTGACAGGAAAATGACCGTTTTCCAAGCTCTTGGTACGTCAAGCTATAAATGAGACCTTCTTATTAACATAGACTTAATTAACTCATAGCAATCTCCTCTTTCAACTTTGCCATTGCGAGGTTTTCATTACTAATTTTAGTTGTTACGAACAGCTTTAGCTACTTCTAACTCTAGCTACTAAAAGTCACTGAGAAGTAAAAACTAACAACTTTCATTATAAATGCTGCTCTGGAAATGGGATCGCTCCTAGTAGGAACTAAAAAGCTTTGAGGTACATATTGACAGGTAAGTAATAGATAGGTTTGATAAGGATTTTCTGCCTATCTTTTGTTTTAAAAGGGAAAAACACAGCTGTTAAAGAGTTAGCTGTACCATCAGTGGCCTAGAAATAGTCAATAAAAAGTAGTTTACACAAAAATATGCATATGGAAAGAATATATATGACAATGTACATGAAACGTGCATTTGAAATGCTATGTAGCCACACTCAACTTATCTGAGAAGGGATAGGAGGTGAGGGCACAGTCTCCAATTGCACCAAGGGTGCTGTAGATTGGACATTAGGAAGAATTTCTTCTTGGAGAGAGTGGTCAGACATTGAAACGGGCTGCCCAGGGCAGTGGTGGAGACCCCATCCCCACTGCTGAAGAGATGTGTGGTTGTGGCATTAAGGGACATGGTTTAGTGACAGCAGGTTGATGTTTGGACTCAGTGACCCTGAAGGTCTTTTCCAATCTAGATCATTCCATGACTCTACTTCCCACAGCAAACACATTACACCAATTCATGAGAAGAACTTGAGGTGCTACATGCCCTGCCCTGGACAATCCTGCCTCCTTCATGTTAGGACCCCAAACTCACCACGCATTAGGCAACATGACTAACCCCATCCCTGACCAGCAACCAGGATCTACCCCAGGACATCTCAGCCAGGCAGCCATCAGCTGCAGACTTGTGGTTCACTTTGTCCTGCTCGTTTGCTCCCCATGGCGGCAATAGAAGGTCTGCACGTATGCAGACTTACACAAATACTTTCTAATCAAATACAGCAGGAAGCATTGCTCACAGGCACATATAAACTCTACAGGGGCATTTAATCTGACATGACATCTTTGTGAACAATTTAAGCTAACACAGCAGCACTTATGCCACAGTAAAATCTTAGAGATATGATAAATAATTTACAAAAGCAGTGCAGTAACTACCAGTGTTTGTTTTCTCAGTGGTCTTTATTAAACCAAATCACCAGGATTAAAGCTACTACAACAAAAACTGGAGACAGACATGAGTGGGTTGACAACTTTTTTGTTTGTATAAATCAGCCTCACTGAGGAGACGCAAGTTAAATATGACCAGAAATAAATTTGCCATAATACAGTTTCGATCCTCAAATATCTGGAACCAATTAACTTTGGGAAAGTTTCAAAAGGGCCACCCAGTAATAAACACAAAATAATTTGTGTCTGCTGTCTTGTTTGTGATAATTTTTTTTATTGCTACCTCAGTTTCAGATGTCAGGGTAATGACTTCCACATTCTGATTAAAATGTGAATTGAGTCCATATGGAAAAGATGCTCAAAGCCATCAAAATCAAAAGAACTCCCTTACATCTCACTTCCTACATGGTTAAGTCTACGAAAGCCCAACATTTTCACTATCTGGGTTTGAATGAGAAATGCTTTTAATGCTACTATCAAAAGAATCAGATGAGCAATAGAAGCGCCCAAACGATTTCATGAGCTGCTAAAAGTATTTAGGGAACATTTGTGGGAGACTCCACCACCTCTCTGTGCAGACCTCCTGTTCCAGTGCTCTGTCACTGCACTGTGAAGTACCCACACACATTTGTCCAGAACTTCCTATGCTTCAGCTTGTGGCCGTTCCCCCTCATCCTATCACCACACACTGCTGAGCAGAGTCCAACCTCATCCCTTTGCCTCCTGTTCCTTCAGTCATCTTCCTTCCCATTCCTCCAGCCTGAAATAAGAAATCCACCCTACTGAAGGCTTATTTCTGACTAGATAATAGAATAAACACAACAAGTTATAAACAGAATGACTAGTTGCATTTAGGTTCGCATTAAATCTTTAAAAGCCTTCCAGCGTTTCTTTGTATTTCTTAGTTTTTGCAATAACTATTCCTGCCTACAACTTCTACAGCAATTAATGGAGTGTTCCAACTAGTGAGGAGAGAAGGTGAAGAGATCTGCTTTGCTCTTGGACTTGAGTTGGACTCAGTGATCTTTATGGGTCCTTCAGAACATGGAATATTCTATGGTTCTATGACTTTTTACAGTCAGGTAGAGAAGAAGTACAGTATCAGTGTTAGGAAGCGTGACTTTCCACTATCCGTACAGAGAAGCTACCAAGTATGCTGCAAATATCACAGAACTTCCCTTTCTCTTCTCCTACTGCTTGGTTCAAGACACTGAGTTGTTCTGTATAGGGGAAAAATGATTAAGCATAGAGAAAAAGTTGCTTATTTCTCTTCTATTAATTATTGCATGGACAGCTTGGCCTGTGAAGAGCAAACACACAAAAAAGAGGCTAGATTCCAGCAGGAAGGTGAGCAGCATGCTTCAGATAACTCCTCAGAGACTACTCAAGATTTAATGGGTTAATTAGCTAATGAGATGGATAATTTCTCAAGTTGCACACATTGCAAGATGCCTTACTGCTGCTGGGGTGGAGGAAACCCAGGACTCCCCTCTCCCAGAGGTGCAGGAACTCCTCAAGCTCTCGCTCCAAAGGCAGAAGCAGCACAACCTGCAGCACACCCAGCAACACACAAAACAATTTTCTAATGACGAGCAGTAATAAGTGTCTGAAAAACATCCTCCCTGTTGCTTCAGCAAACTACACAGGGCAGAAACACTCAAACAAAAACCAACATCCATTTCTAATGGAAATCTCCATTTGCAATTTATTACTTGCTGCACACACGGAAGTTTCTGGCACGTAAAACCTCCTGCACCAACAAGTCATAGAATGTTACAGACTTCCTCAGCTTAGCTCTGCACTGTGTGTACACCAGTTGGTTTGAACACCTCAAAATTTTATTTGGCAACCCTTACTTCTTGGATGAAGAATAAATCCATCCATCACCACTCACCCGCTCCAACACAACGTTTCACATTCTTGTCCCCTGTTTCTCCTTACTCACCTCCCCCAGGCTCAGTTCCTAGTTTAGCTCCTCCATTTACACATGTTCTTCAACACCTTTGCATCTTTATTTTTCAACAGGGTGCTTTTCCTACTACTATTACACTTTAAAGAAGACCAGAACTGCAGACAGTTGTAAACCTGTCAGCACACCCATGACTTACACAGTGACACGACAATGATTTCTCTGTTTTATCCTTCATTCATTTCAAAATCATCTTTAATATTAAATTGGGGGAAGGGGGAGATTAATTGCTATCAAGTGTTGAAGTTACTTTTTCCATCAGAATTCCAACATCGTGTCCCTCTGAATAGTAATTCAGTCCAACACGGTGCATGGAAAAGATTTTTCCACCCATGCATTGCTGGATCTTTGTCAAGGGCACAATATCACAAGTCTTCTGTAAAGCTCCACCACCAGCTCTCATCTCCACAGCCCCAGATAAACTATGAATAGTAAAAAGCCTGTCTTCTCACTTTGTTATTTTCATGAGTGCTTTGGGAATGAAGAATCCGTGTTCTCTGAGTGTTTTGCAGTAAATGTTCTTGTAGCACCAATCGGAAAATGTGCGGTTGAACTCAAAGAACTAAAAGGGATAGGTAGTAAGCACAGTTCCATGAAAAGAGCAATACATAAACAAAAAGAAAAAGGTTCTGTGCTTTCAAATTCAGCATAAAGCCATATGCGTTCATTCTCAACTTCTCTACATTTGTTATTTACCTGCAAAACAGAAATATTTCATCAGTTTTCCAGGCTTGGTGTTCTGTTGGTGAACAGCTATTCCCCTTTTTCTGATCAATCTGTTCTTCCAGTTCTTTTCTGCTCTTACATTTTAACAATTTTTAAGCTTTTCCAGATTACTACAGAATAAAATCTATCCTTATTTAGAAGCCTTAATTCCTGCTTGTTTTTCAATTATTACATGATTTTTAAAATAATAAGTTATGCTAAGGTCTGCACTTCAAGATTCTGAATGGAGGACAGCCTTTAATAGCACAGCCTACAGGCAAGTGAACATGACTGCTCTCCAGCTCTGAGCAAGTAATCATCAGTTTTGGGACTGCGATTTGTGTGGCAGGCCAGAGCTTGAATGCAGCCAGGAGATGGCAGGAAGGTACACCACATAGCTTAAAATAGTTTCATGTTCCAATGGTATTTATCCTTTAAAAAAAAAAAAGTGCAAAAAACCCCACATTTTTGAGATAAACACAAAAAAGTACAGCATTCTCTTTACACTTATTCTTACCATTGCTTTCCTTGCTTTGCTGTCACAGAACACCTCTAGAAAATTGACAGGTTTCCCTTTCTGCTCATTTTGCTTCTTCATCACCTGCCCCACTGCTCACAAATCCAACACAAAACGTGAGGGTAAGGGGTAGGGTGTGCAGTGACACTCCGTGCTATTTACAGCCTTCCTGCTTCCAGCAGCGCCAGGATCTCAGATTACATTCTCACCAGGCTGCATCTTTCTGGGTGTCACAGGTGGTTTCACCCAATAAAATTACTACTTGAGACCTGAACATGGCCCTCCAAGAGCATCGTACGTGCTAATCAAACATTTGTCACTTTATTCTCAACTCCCAGCCCAAACATATTTCAGGAGAACAAAAAATGGCATGCGGGTTGTCTTTGTTGTTGTGTTTTAATGAAATACATTTCCCCTTACTGCTCATTTTATCAATCTGGTAGACACTAAATGAAAAGTACAGGAATTCCAAGAGCTCCCTGTTTGTCAGTGATGTAGAACTGGAAAGGTTGAAGGCAGGAAGAATAGCCATGCATTGCAGCTCGAAAGAGGTACACAGTCCTTTGGCTGCATTTAGATATCTTGTACCATGGGACACAGATGTGCAGATTGTTGTTAATTTTGCATACATTTTCAGATAATGGATCATAATATTAAAAATGTAAAAATGGAAATAAGTTTTTGTTTTGTTTTCTGTTTATTAGAGTACTGTAAAATGCAACCTGGCTCATTTTTCACTTTGTGCATTTAACACTTCTTCTGATGTCAAGGACTACAGTAAACCTCAAATAACTTACCACGTACTTCTGGTAATGAATCCTAGAACAACCCAAGCTGAAAGGGACCCACAGTTGAGTGCAACTCCTGGCTCCACACAGGAATAACTGAAAAACCAAACCCTATCTTTGTGAGCATTGTCCAAATGTTTCTTGAGCTCCAGAAGATGATGTTCGCCAAGAGGCCACTATGCTGGCCTCTCCCAACACAATGACACAACCCCTGTACTGGCAGTTTCCTAGTATTGTTTTAACACTCTTCTGTTTTCTGTAAGTAAGCAGCAGTTTTGAAAAACTTTCATTGCAGAGGCTGAAGGTTTCCCATACCAGACCTGCATCTGAGGTTTCCTCCCAATTCCCCCTTCGGTACAAGAGGGGATACTGGTGAACATAAACCAGTGGGACTGCCTTTACTTGTTACTCCGACTGCAGACTGCAACAGCTCCTCTCACTGGAGTTCCAAACATAATCTTACAATCCTATTAGTTTGTCACACATTCTTTGAGTCTTCCTATGCACAACATACAGCCCACATTACAAACAAGCTTAGAATTCTGAAGGAAAAACTACAGCTTTTTACCCATTAGCAGAACCCAAATCTCACAGACCAGCAAGAGACCTTACTCCAAGATTTATCAAAACAGAAATATCTTCAACCTCTGGTACGTTCAGACTCATAAATGTAAAATGAGTGCTCACGCAATTCATCAGAAATCTTATGCAGATTTTCAGATTTGGGGGCAACAGGGAGCTACCTGACAGCTTGCTATGTATGAGCATGGCAAAGGTCTTCATCACTGAGTTCCCAGTACCTCTTGTTTGGCCTAAGGCCGCTGTCTCACTGTGATGTGTAACCATTATCAAACAATTCCCATATTGAATCAAAAATGGTTTGTGCTGTCTGTCCAAGTTATGGCTCGGAACTCCAGGGTGTACTTCGCACCACTTAATGTGCTCAAGAATCACACTCAGTTCCCAAAAGCCCTCGTTAGGCTCAGAATATGACGTGTTGAGCATCAAGGTTTAAACATAAAGCAAATATGTCATTCAAAAAGTCGTTTTCTGGATGGTAGACAGCTTCAGTGTGCTAACAGAAGTCCATCACCAAAGATAGTTGTATAGCTTTTATATGGGAGGGAGAATTATCATAATTTGTAAAGCTCCTACTGGCCACTGAAATCATCCCTATGTGTACTTGTGTCAGAAAGCAGGGAAAGATGTGTATTTATTCTTAAAAATAGACTTTGGTTTTCTAAATGACCACCTAAAGTATTTAAAATTTCCAACTATTCAAAGCACAGAATTGTTTATAAAGTGTTTGCAAACAGCGAATGAGAGGTGCACTTTTACACACACATCAAGTGTGTATTTCCAGTACAACTATGTGTGTGTTCTCTCAAAGTTTTTGCAACCTGAATGACATTTAAAGACCTTTCAATCAACCACACATGAAATTATTTGCATGAAGTGCTGCAAATAAGAGTTTTGCCTCGGGAACTGTACATGCTAACCTGAGCAAAAGAAAGTGAAGCTACCAGTTGTAACCCAAGGTTACACACACAAATTGTTTGATACAAATAAAAGCATACTTTCAAAATGAAAAGGTTTACAATTAGTAAATCATTACATTATTTAAAAGTTAGGAAAGTCAATCTAACACAGAAGCAATGAAACTAATGCTGGTTTTATTCTAATTGCATGCATTACTGTGGGTATCCTTCATAAAGTTCATAGAAGTTGAAGAAGTGTCAATTCATTGATGAAACAAATATTATCCACCTAAAATAAGTACTAAAGTGAAGAAATGTATGTGTATAGAATTCTATACCTCTTTCCTGATTCCCACTTTATATTATTCTTCCCCCTGGAAATACTGGGAGAACATCCCAAATACAAAACCCGAACTCATTTGAATAAAGTCTGCAAAAACTTCCTCCAATCCTCACAACTGGACACAAGAAGAAGAACAGTTACTGAAGCATTTTATTTCTTCTGAGCCAATGGAAATAAATTACTGAACCATACAGAAACTGCTTAGGAAACCACAGCAATCAAATACAGGAACACAGAAAACGAGCTGCTAGAGTCCTGACCAAACTTACAGCTGTTGCAGGACGTGGAGATGACTACATTAAACTAATCTCAAATGATGCAGTTCATCTGAGATAACCCTATTGACCATAATATTGCAGTAAGATACCATCACTCCCGCACCACTGAAATTTCCACAGTGAGTAATGTTCACAGAGCTGTCTGAGTTGAAAGGGACCTTCAAAGATCATCCACCAGTGCAACTCTGCTGCAATTAACAGGGATACCTACAGCTCTATCGAGTGCTCAGACTGACCAGCCTTGCTTTGAATGTCCCTGTGGATGGGGCATCCAATACCTCTCTGAGCAAACTGTTCCAGTGCTTCACTACTCTTACCATGAAGATATTCTCTTACACTCAATCTAAATGTTTCCTCTTCTCATTTCAAACCATTTCCCACTTGTTTTACCACACCAGATCTGGCTACAGAGGCTGTCTGTCCCCTTCTTCCTCACAGGCCACCTTTAGATAGTGACACTGACATTCTCAGCTGCTGATCACTGATACAAAGCACAGAAAGGATAGAAAAGACAGGGGAGGAGATTCAAGAAGGATTCTTCTCCCACATTCATTCCATATTTTCCTGTAATAATTTAAGTTAGCTTGTATTCCCAAGGCAGAACAGTCTTAAAGAGAAGACATTTATTGGAAAGTTTCACATGTGGACAGGGCTCAGGCCACAGTGAATTACTGCCTACAGGAAACCAGGCAGCTTTAGACCTAGCTGAAATAAATTTTATTCTGTCTTCAGTTTTCCCCACATTTACTAGATGTAGTTTGATACTTCAGAATTACTTCCTTCTGCTTTACCAAAAATCATCATAATTCTACATTTTCTGCAACAGTTTCTCCTCGTGAGAGAAGTTTCCAGAAAGGATTTTTTCCTTTCACTTTTCCAACAGCAATATTGTTTTCAAGCCGAGCTGTCTTCCATCCAGACTGACATTTACAAGCTGTGCTAGAAGTTGTCCTCCTCCACTTTTCTAACCTTATTAGAGGCATAAGGAGCATATCACCAAAGACAAGATTCCAAATGAACCACCTCCCCCTGAATGCCAAACCAATGAGTGTTTACACAATTAAAAAACTCATCCTCAGCACTGTTTAAAATCCATCCTCCGCTGTTACGGGATATGTAAAGACCTTAAACCACCACGTGTTAACATTTGCCAGTTTACACAAGTTCATGGTTATACACCACCACAACCATTATATCCGATTATAAATAAAGGTAAAAATATTTACATATTTAAAGAACTAATAAAACCTTTGGAATCACTTTTATATACATACGTAACCATGTCATACAGTTTCTAATATAGAGAATACTTCAAAACATAGAAACGAAAAACTAAAAGTAACCATTTCAGGTAGTGCACGTAAAGGCATTCATTTTGTTTTGTAGGAAAGACACTGTGTAGCTGTAACGATCAGAAACAATGCACCAGTTACTGCTTTTGCATGGAAAATGTTTAACATTTTTAGACTAAACAGCTTTATTTTTTTCAACAAAACTTCAAGTGGAACTCATACGTCAGCGCTGAAAGCATGCAACTGCCTTTCACTTTGAAAGTTTAAGGTTTAAGCAGTAACAAAATGATTCTTGTGCTGAAACTGCTGCTGTAATTATCATTATCCTATAAATGAGGGCATGAACAACATCCTGATGTTTAAAAAAAAAAATTTAATACATAAATTCAGGGACAAGCTGGATGAGTTCATGCTTCTGTAAAGTGCGTCCCTCTTAGAAATGTTTTCATTCTGCATGTTTTGAACACAGAATTCAAGTTTTCTTTTGTATAAGATGAAATCCGAATGCCAGGTATCCCAAGCTGTCATAATATTCTAGCAGCTCCAGAAACAGCACGACAACACCCACCATCACCATTCAACACTCGAACTGGAGATCTTCAGCACAAGTGTCAAAATCTCAGAAATTAAGATTCCAAAACGTTGCATATTAAAACTTCCCAGTTTTGTTAAAAGGCCAAAGAGAGAGGCATTTATAGTCTTGTGCATACAGTGAGAGGCTCTGCTGCAGGTCCACAAGTGCTTCAAGTCAGGTCATCCCTGACAACACACGAATGTCTCTGCCCATCTCCTCTGTATTCCAGCAAAAGAAATTGATTAAATGCTGCATGTTCTCAAATGACCTAAAAATGGCTCACTTACCAGGTCCCCCAAAATTTCTGAGTTTACTGTGAACCCAGCTCAAGGACACATTCCCTCCTTCATTATATCTCCGCCTGTCATTCAGGTTGGATGTTAAAGAAAAATTTCTTCTCAGAAAGAGTGGTGAGGCATTGGCACAGGCTGCCCAGGGAGGTGGTGGAGTCACCATCCCTGAAGTGATCGAGAGATGTGGAGATGTGGCACTGAGGGACACGGTCAGTGGGCATGGTGTGGGTGGGCTGCTGGTTGGATCAGGTGATCTCAGAGGTCTTACCCACCCTTAATGACTCTATGACTGATATTACAGAATCCCAAGTGTCCTCAGCCTCTCCTCCTGAACATGTCTTCCAGCCTCACTACCAGTTTTGTTGCTCTGCTCTGTATGCTTTCAAGTACCTCAATATCCTTTTTATATTGTGGAATCCAGAACTGCAAACAGTATTCAAGGTAAGGTCACAGCAATGCTAAACACAGCAGGAGAATCACCTCTTTTACCACCTGGCTGTGCTGTGCTTAACACACACCACAATGCAGTTTGCCCTCCTGGCTGTCAGCACACACTTCTGGCTCCTGGCTCAGCTGCTGGCACCAGCATCTCCAGGTCCCCTCCTGCTGAGCTGCTCTCCAGCCAATCCTCCCTCAGTCCGTACCCTTAAGAAACACATCTGTTGTCCCTTTCTTGAGAGTCTTTATCAGGAAAATGTGGCTGGTAGAAGGGGTGAGGACTGCTGGGGACTCTTGCTCTCACACATCTCACTGGGAAACCTCTGAAGCTCTTTTCTTTTTCATCAGGGAAATCCTCAGCTTTCTCAAAACACCACTATGATTTCACTTCCTGGGATGCCTGGTAGATCTCACTTGATCCATCTTCTTTAATCAATCAAGTCATTGCCTACAACAGTATTAAAAATCAGAAATGTTCACATGGGTGTCCACAGTTCTTTGTAACCTGAAGTTAAACATTCCTTTAATCCCAGTTACAAACTAGCAAAAAAGTCAGCTACCTTTAACACAGTACACCTCATACAATTTTTGTTATACACTACAAAAGACAAAAAGCTTCACTGGGAGAGAGAGAAGTTTCAAAAGTGATTTATAATTCTGATATTTTTGGTAATTCTAGGAAGTCAAGACAAGAAGCTACTGACCAGGAAAGATCGCATTCAGTATTGCATCGAGTGCCTAACAAGAGACATGGGAAAGCTTAAAAATGCAAAGCAGCTTTGCACAGAAAGCAAGAGACAAAGAATTAAATGTTTTCTCTGATCCTTGTCAAACATCCTGCACTGAAGTGATGGATGAGGTTTCCTGAGGCTAAAATGCCAAAGCCAATTAGCCATGTAAATGCACAGGAACGCCAGCTGCCAGGATCTAACTTTATTACTGTATTACTTAAAAGTGGAGACATCAGCAACGTTTAAGTTCACATGACTGCTGATCTTCAAACCTGCCTCTAAATAACTTCAAGCGGGTTAGTGACAACGACCTTAAGTTGCAACCTTTTAAAATCATCCTCGAGTGCCATCAATTACCCATAATTTGATTATGCAAAGTATTCTGTTAATCAAATTAGTCTAAATTACGCTCTATTTAAAAGAAAGTAAGACAGCAGCTTACTCCTCTTCGCATGACTTTTATGTAAAGTTTATATTTAAAAGTAGCAATTTATTTCAGTATTGCCTGTTTCAGTTGCCAAACTGCCCATCCCACAGAACATGATATGTGTAAAGTATATAGCTTACTCAATTATGGCATCTATTTCTGAATTCCAAAATAAAATTTTTGGAAAGTGTTTTGAGCATTTATCGACGAGAATAAAACAGGCCTGAGTCTCTGATTATTTGAAAACATCTGCGTTTAATTTCTAAGCGAGGAGCTCGGAACCGTTGTTCCTACAACACACTTCCCTGCACAGTCACCAGAATAAACGGCAGGATTCTGTGAAAGGGTAAAGCTGTTCTTCTGCTTTGGTGGAGCAGATCTGAACGTTAATGTCAGGCACTAAAGAGCACCCATTTCTTCTGAATGGCTTCCACATTCCTCCAAACTACCCAAAAAACAATTCGCTCCTTTTCTCTAATGTTATTAACTCCTTAATAACAAACATTTTGCCTTTTGCCTACTACTACATTTACACTTTCTTTACTCTCCCCCTGAGGGTATTAACATCATTTCTTGACGCGTACCCTGGGGATGCTGACAACAGCAGAAGCATGACAAGCTAAAGACAGAGTACATGACCTGAAGGCTACAGAATGAGCATCAGGTAAGTTCCATCTGAGTATGTCCTCTATGAAAAAGACTGAGGTTCCTTTTCTATCTCCTTTTTCCAGCAAGACCCAGGCACTGAAGAAGCAGAAGCTAAGGAAAAGGCTTTCTGACTAAATTCAACCACAGAACAGCAGAAAAATGCCGCTCCTCCACAGAAGGCAGGTCTCACCAACAAGTGGACACAACCCGACACAAGTTGATACTGAGGTCTGACCTGATACCAGATTCCTGTTTCTTGCTAGTACTAATGTTTTTGAATGTCTGTTGGAAGTTAGGCCATAAGTCTTTATCAACTATAGCCAGCAGCAAGTCATCCAGGAGCCGTTCAGGCTCAGGCTGAATGGGGCTCTGAGCATCTGATGGAGGCGTAGGTGTCCCCACTCATTGCAGGGGAGTTTGACCACATGACCTTTGGGGGTCTCTTCCAGCTGAAATGATCCTACAATTACCTGAGGATGCTATCTGCTTACCTGTGTAACAGTAGAAACTTTGCCATCAGTGCTTGAGAATTCTTTCCAGACAACACTAAATTCTGTCCTTTCTGCTCCTCTCTTACCCAGGCAGTAACAGACCTGATCCCACTGAGAGCACTACCACAACATCAGGGGGTTGTGCTCTCCCAAGAAGGGATGATTTTACAAACCAGAGTTCTACCTCAGGGTAACTTCCAACAAGGAAAAGCAGAGAGCTTCCCCTGCAAAACCTCAAAGTGGAATTTTTCCTACAAGTTAACCAGAAGCATAATATCAAAGTATTCATATTTTTCTATCAACACCTTATAAGACAGAGAAAATAAGAATTTTACCACTCTGACAAGAAGACTAACTTAGTAGCACGTTTTTAGGTTGCTTTTTTTTGTCTGAAGGAAGGAATTAAGCAATTATTCTACTTACACTACCAAACTATCAGCTCAAAAGCTAATAATGCAAGGAATGAAAGGAATATCTAGCGTGGACAACACTGGAGAATAAATACACATGGTCCCTCTGCCAGCTGCTGCTGTAACCAAAGCCACTGTCACCTCCAAAGGGAGACACAGATAACAGCAACAAATCAAGGAAGAGAAGGGGACAGCAGCACAGCGAGACTCCATGGAGCCAAGTGCCTCAAGCATTCACTTGGTGCACTCTCAGTTACGGAGATTACTTCCAAAACACTAGAAAATATAAATAAAATAAAATAAAATAAAATCAGAAATTTCTACCTTCATAGTTATGCTGAAAGACATCCCAGCAGTCTTTGTATAACAATAATGCAAAGAATAACACAAAAGTACACAAATAAATTCCAATTATTTAAAAAGAGAAGGGAGGAGCAGTAGAATCAACCTTCCTAGAATCTTATCACCACTAAAGACTCTACAACATTTATCTGGTTGACGTAAATCCATCTGCCCTTCATTCTACACTGACTCCATCCTTTGACTCAAACTGCACCATTCCCAATGGAAAAGAAAAGAAGTTGGTGCCTTGTTTATAAAATACCAGTTTGTAAATTGAAACAGAAACCATTTTCTTGTGCTACGGTAAATAACAAATAACAGTCTGCCAAAACAAATGGGATTTGTACAAAACCCATTATCTCATAGAGTTATCAATGAAAAAGTCATAATCAGTACCTTATTTTATTTTAAAGGGTATTTCTGAATTGGTGCATAAGAGCATTGGCTGTTAATTTCTCAGAAGAGTTACAAGGTACACAACATGACAGAAATGCAGTGTTACAGTCAAACAGCACGCTACTCAAGGAAAAAAACATTCAGTCTGTATTTTCATAGGAGCATACGCTGAACTACCCCAGGCACGAAGTATTTCTTGAAACACTCAGTGCAACTCAAACGGCTTTGCAAGTTAGTACAAAAAGCATGTGATAAGCTGGTGAGAAAAATCACTCAGGAATGCGGCGTCAAAGTACTTATTGTATGCCAGTAACTTCCTTTACAATATCACCACTTTGCCTTTAGCAAAAACTTGAAACTACAGGCTCAGCAACAGCACAACTTATGATTGGATTTCTGCTGTTGCTGCTTCTCTCGCTGTAGCAAGTCTTGCCCCTCTTTCTTTCATCCCTCCACACACCACCCCCACAAGGCATGAAACAATAACAAACCTAGTGCGTATGGAAAGTGATACTGAAAGGGTCTTGGCCTCAAACATTTGAGCCATGTTTTATATTCCATTATAGTCCTGTCAAGCTTTGCTTGCTGCCGCAGCATACCATATATCTTAAACCAGATTAGTCGGTTTGATATTTTAAATATCGCAACACATGAAGATTTAGCAGGATTCTGAATGACTTCCATCCTGTAAGAAAGCATACAAGTATCTAGAATTAAAGCTATGACTAAAGAACCCCAGATACTCATTTCTCCACTGGAATTGGAGGGACTTCTTTTTGAACCTGTGTGTCAGCACTTCGCTTGTTCCTAGCCCAAGTATCTGAAGCCTTAAGAGCCCAGTGCTAGTCCTTCAGATTGTTTGGCTGGAATAAACAAAGGTTCAGCCAAAATGAAGCCAGATTTAGACCAATTACGTAACTTAAAAACAATTCAACTCTGATACTGCTTGGACTACTTTGAAAGTGTACGAAACCACGCTCAGTTGCAGTATTTGTGCTCTGTCGCATACTGAAACAGTGTCGCCCACTCAAGTGCTTTCAATCAATTTGTTTGATTCAGTATTTGTTTAATGTGAACAGCATTTTTTATTGGTTTTGCGTATTTCCAAACTGGACTCAAAATACCAATGAAACAGTATTCTTGTGATAGCAGACATAGAGAAAGGAAGGAGTTGGTTTGCTGAGAGAAGCAGTAACAGTAAGCAAGCTCTCAGCTTCAGCAGCAGCACACAGATTTTCCAAGAAATGTAATAAGTTCAAAATACTGAAGGATGTCCTTACACTCCTGACCATTTTCTCAGCAATTCTCCTTATTAATACCTACCTGTAACAGTAACAATCCTCTTCATTAATATGCATCTCTAATGAGTGATCTGTTCTACACTGCATCTAGGAAGATGTACTCTTCCTTCTAAACTCAGACAGGAAAACATTCTTCTCTGTTATTACTGACAGCATGTACGGCTGTACATTTCTTTTCACAATCATCACCTCTTCCTTACTATGTGAGGTCCAACTTAAAATACTTCATCATTGACAAATGCACTGATGAGTTAACATGAGAACAGCAGTGAGTAAGAACACAGACTAGCCATGTTCCTGTGTTAAATTCATCCAGATGTAACTGTAATTTCTCACACTGCCATACCCAGGATACCAGCGTCTTCTTTGCCACTGACTCTGAACTCTTGCTAAATTTCTCGTTGTGTTAATTGCAGCAAAATTCCTCACTTCCTTTCCCTGATATTGTTTTCTTTATCATCTGCTCACTGTGTGTAGAACAGATAACTTTTCCCACTGCCTTCTTCTCATTATCGAACTCCATCATGGTAGCCCAGCTTCAATTCCTTCATGAGCCTTGCCATTAAGACTTTTCATATCTCATCTTTAGATCATACTTCTTTGTCTCCTTTTCTTGCTTTCTCATCTTATTTTTCAAAATTATATTTTTACCACTTCCTAATGGCTGGCTCCTTGGCAGGGAGTGATTTCCTCACCAAGCCCCTCCAGTGTACTGGAGAACAAGTCCCCATATTACCACACTGCCCTTTGCATCCAGCTGCTTCATCTCATGTTTGAACTTTACGTTGTTTAACCTGTGACCCCAAAGAACAACTTGCTAATGTTAACATTGCCCATTTTGTAAGTAAAACACGATACATGACATTAAACAAGGCTAAGTGCTGGGTCCTGCACGTGGGTCAAAACAACTCCATGAAGTGATGTAGGCTCGGGGAAATGGTTGGAAAGCTGTCTAATAGAAAAGGATCTGGGGGTGTTAGTTGACAGCAGGCTGAACATGAAACAGAAGCATGCCCAGGTGCAAGAAAGCGGAAGGCATCCTGGCTTGTATCAGAAACAGTGTGACCCATAGGGCTGGGGAGGGATAGTTCCCCTGTACTCAGCTCTGGTGAGGCTGTGCCTCAAGAGCTGTGTTCACTCTGGGGCCCCAGCTACAAGGACATTGAGTTGAGAGTATCAGAGAAGAGCATAGAAGAGCAACAAAGCTACTGAAGGGACTAGAAAATGAGAATGACAGAGAGCAGCTGGTGGAACTTTGGTTGCTTAGCTTGGAGAAAACGAGATTGAGGACAGACCTCATCACGCTCTGCAACTACCTGAAGGGAAGCTGCAGTGAGGTGTCAGCCTCTTTTCTCAGGGGATGAGAGATAGGAGGCGAGGAAACAGCCTCACATCACACCCAGGTTAGGTACAGATTGGAAAACAGGAAGAACTTATTCATGGAAAAGGTGGTCAGGAATGGTTTAGTGACAGAACTCAGTAAGTCAGACTGATGGATGGACTTGATGATCTTGACTGTTTTGTCCAACAGAATTGATTCCATTCAGATAAAGCAGAATTTACAGAACAAAACAAAAAGTCTTTGATGTAATGAGGTGCAGTTTGAATTTCAAGTGCAAGAAAATAGATAAACCTCAATTTCTTCCTGGTATGAGCAAAAAACACTTTTTATAGTTCAGCATATGCTCAGAAGCATCTTCTCTTGGTAAACATTCCAATGACAATGTATCAGTTTTCCAAAAATTCTATTTCTCAAATGTTTGTAACAAAAATGGTCCCAGTCCAGGTTAATCTCCTCCCGTATTTTTTTAAACTGAATTCAGACTCTGTTTCAACACAAAAATCCCTACTTTTTTCTTCAATTTCTGACATGGTTTCTTCAACTTCAAAGCAACAACTCAAATGTCAAGCTGTTCACCACTAGTATTCCGTAACTGTTTTGAAATATAAGAACTGTAGGTATTAATCATGGGTGCTCATTCATTACTATCGCCATCTTTCCCAGATAAAAATAACTGAAGAGATTACATTCCACTTTCCACCTTTTGTTGGAATCTTGGGGTTCCTTTTGATCTCAAATTATCCATGAAGGGTTACCTTATATGTTCACCACCAATGCATCACTTACAATCCTAGAAATGCCTTGACTTTAACATGTGCAATCCAAAATAGAACTTGAAAGACTCTCTGCTGCTGCGAGTCCCCAGCGTCGACTACTACTGCAGGTCTGTACTGGGGTATCACAAACATCAGTTCTTAGACAGTAACCAGTTAAAAATTTCCAAATCCACATTTTCAACCATGTTCTGGCTCAGGTATATTAATTTATTTCTAATAAACTTCAGCTGACTTGCAGAAAGCTCAGATGTTGATGTTAGACTGCATATTAAGTATTCCCATATTTATTTCTAGTTCCTAACTAAAGAAAAAAGTATATCCAGTGTTTAAGTGGATTGTTGTAACAGATTCAATCTAGCAGGAAGCTATCTTAAGAAAGCACTTCCATTCAAATTTTTTGCAGAGTGCATATAGCATTAACATCTTATTTTTAATCACTCATTTTACTGTATGACGTGAGAAAATACAACCTGGGAGTTCAGGGTCACATAAATCTATGACTATTGGACTACTTACAATTAGACAGGATGCTTATTCATACATTTCTGGCAGCTTAAGATTAAAAATCAATAAAGATGTCATTGTTCAGAACAAGAGTTCTTCAGCCTCCTGCCTTCCACTCCTTAACAGCAGACACGTATACAGCTTTAATATACCTGTGCCCATTTCACTATTTAAGTTCATCTCTGAGCACAAACTGTTGACCACTGCCCATAGGATCATAAGAATAAATTTCTATTTTAGAAGTCCTAGTATGGCTACAAAAATTCACTGCATCAATAGCCAAGATAATTGCTTACAATAGCAATAAACCTAATTACAGTTACCCCCATCCATGTAGACAAAAGCACTCATGACAAATCACACAGAAAGCACAATTACTAATTGTGTAGTAATTACAATTACTCCGGCTGAAAAACACACTTCAGTAAATATGAAACAAAACAGTGCAGTACATTTAGTTCAAAGAACATCCTAACAGACCCTGAAACTAGTATTTCAGAATGCAAGAACCACTTCATGTTCCTGATCCATTTTCATTACCTAACAATTAGCTTAAGTCGTATTATGTTCCAGGTATGGAATGTGGATATCAGCATTAATAACTGCAGCTTGCCAGCTTTCAGAACATGCTGCAATCTAAAGATAACAAATATTTTAAAGGCACAGTAAAGTTATGAGTAAATCTTAACCAAGCATATAAAGCTGTCAACCAGAGACAAGCAAAACAGGTAAGCAAACATTTACAGTGATTACACAGCTTGCTAACGAGGAAAGTACATCATGATCAAGGGCGATTTTATGGGGCAAATCCTTGGCTGTCCAAAGTTCAAACGCATGTGACTAAAATAAACCATTATGCTGAACAGAACACTCGTGGAAACAAATAGCCTCTTTAAAATACAGTTATATTGGTTGACTTTTCCTTTATAACGCTGTGGAACTGCACACCTGAGCTGTTGGTAGCACAGTTTAAGGGTCGCAAACATAATGATAGCTTTCTCACAATTGGGACAGTAAGAGTGTTCCCATTAAACACATCTGTTTTGTCCTTCTCCTGGAAAGCCTGCTCCCAGTGAACAATACTAGGACAACCTTTATAACCAGCACTTCCTGAACAAGCAGTTTCTACACAGTTCTTGCTCTTAACTCAAAGAAAAACTCAAACCTTTCAATATTAGGTTATCCTTGTAGGAACCCAATGCCACATTAGCACATTATTGAGGGATTGAACAGACTTAAATGAATTTCAAGAGAATGGTTAGTGTCCTTTTCAAATTTGAAACAACTTTATGAAGAAAAGGAATCTTTAAGGATAGGGTATAAGCCATCCAGGTCACGCAGCTATAGAAGACAAAAACAGTATTGAAATCAATATAATCCATGGTGAGAATTAAATTATTCTCTTCTGAAGTCTGTGAACACTACTCATAAGTCACTATTGCAGAACAGGCACTGTATGAATACAGAATAAAATAAGAACAAATTCCAGTCTAAAAGAAATGTTTATACACCTGAATTTGAGAGGGAATTCTAACAGAGTTTGTAAATGCATATGTCTATATAGAGAGTAGGATATTTATTCGGTAGCATACACATAACATCATCTTTTTCTGAAAGTCTACCAAGAATCCTCAGAACTACAACTGTCACCAACAGTGACTTACCAGGATAGAAGAGAAGGTGCTGGTGTTATCACTCTGATCTGTGCAGCAAGAAATTGCCTTTACCTCAATACTTCTATTTGTGCATATTAAATTATGCATGATTCCCTCAAGGCCCCACTGAATTGTTATAGTATTCTAGGTTAGTTAAATAATTATTTTGGCATAATACAATCATTCATAAAGTATGACCATGCAATAGAAGTACATTTTTAGCAAAAGTCAGTGCATAAAGTGTTAATTTAAACAAACTTACTAATGCTATTCTTTTCATGACAAAAAACTAAACTGATACAAAAATATGTTTGCATGCACAGTATTTGATAGTGGTTTCAAAAATAATTAACTCCAACAATATCACACATTTTTACCATTTGAATGAAGGATTACTTACTTGATTTGCCATGTAAATTGTGAGAAGACCTCTCCTATAAACAGAAATGATAAAATTAGTGAACAAATTAAACATTCTGTCAATCCAAGACAAGTACCTTAAGCATCCAAACATGGATGGAGGAGTTTAGAAAGTGCTTTACTGATGGAAGATGAATCGTTACAATCCTGCAAGAAAACAGATTTGAAACCAAAAATAGCACCTCCATAGCACAGAATCAAAGCAGAGAAGAATTACATGGACCAAGTTGCTATGTACAACTTGTACTTCATGAGTCTTGAAGCTGTCACACAGGGAGAGGCAAGGCACCTCAGGTTCCACAGCATGTACCAAACATAAAACCCTGCACAGGAGCTGATAGTGTAGACATTCAAACCACAGCCAAATTAAGCTGTGAATATATAGAAAACTGCTTCTGTGTAAACATTTACCCACATTTCCAGTACAAGACCAAATGCTGAGCTCTGGCTACATGGATGCGAGCTGCTTCAGTAGCAGACTGTTTCAGATGTTTCCACAAGGTCCAGCTATCAAAACCAGTTATTTTCTGTACATCATTCACTGGTCTGAGAGCTTTGAGAAAGTGGAAAACCTTAAGACAGCAAATCTGTTTTGCCCTCATTTGTTTTCTCCCTTCTACAGAGATCAGCTTTTAGAGTCTACAGTGCCAGCGTTTCTTACCTGACTACTGCTCTTATCATCTTGATTTTACTATCTGCCTTGCAGTATCTGGGATTTATCTCATTTATCTCCCCGTGCTGTTTCACACCAACTCAAAAAACACAACAGCGTTACATGTTTAATTGCTGATATGGAATGAGTTTATAACCCAAATTCACCTGTCTTCACGTCATTCTGGTTTGGTTTCCTTTGTTTCAATGTGACAATGTGAAAGGTCCAATCCAGACTTGTAGATATGTCACAGTTTTATGTTTCAGGCACTCATGGGATGCTTAACAGAACTGTATGTTAACAAAATAACCTACAATCACTGCAATTGTAGGCAAATCAAAATCACGCACAGGCAGAAACAGAAATTCCACTTGCACAGTCCTCAAACATTGCACAGAAAAAATAAAGGTTTGTTCAGCATTTTCTAAGCCCTACATTCAGGTGTCTGCAATTCTGCCAAGCAAAGCACCTCCATCAAGGTTTGTCACACCAGGGATGTGAGGCATGGGGACACATTCCACACAGTGCTTCCACACCACTTGGAATTTGTAGGAAGCAATGATTTGCCATCCAGAGTCCCAACAAGTCGACTGACAAGCAAGATTCAAATCTGGATGAAGTTCAAAACTTGACCAAAAGAAGTCTGTTCAAAAAACAAACAAATAAATAAATAAGTTACTGATCCTACTTTGAATACTCTTCCTCCCATCATCATTCTATAAAGGTACTGGAAAGATCTTCACATAGAAGCTTAAAAGGGGAAAAAAAGAAAAAAGAAATCCAAAACTAAAGATCTGGTGAAGTTAGGGCATACAAGAAACTAAAAGATAGGAAATAATATCCACAAGTTTTAAAGCAATTAGACTTCTATACCTCATAACAAAGCATCAAAATGCTGCACGCTGCTTCTGACCGGAGAGGAGTGAAAATTCACTTTGGGTAATAAATGAATTGAACTTGAGTTGGTCCACAAACAACCACTGAATCTTGCAGCCAGTTTGCTCAGGTGATTAAATACCACTGCTCCCAGTTATCCAAGTGGTATCGAGCACAGTTTAGCTTTCAGAGCACAGCCTGTATACTGACAGCTGTGTTACTATGTGAATAGCATCCTGAGGTTGTTGCAAGTACACGTAACTTGGTGGATTCCCTCCTGCAGCATCTGTATCACATGGGCAGATGACATACAGATGGGGTGGCTTTGGCCTCCCACCTGAAGAATGTCAAATGTAAGTACTAAAAAAACTAGAAACTCTATCTGTCAAAGCTTTAGCTTTCCTTATGGCCCCTCCTGGCTAAATGTAAAGTATGACCTCCGAAGACAAAGAAAGGAAAAGGGGCTAGAGGAGAGGAAGGAAAGAAACAAGAAGCTGCAGTGCAGCTGTAGAGACAGATATGAAAAGGAGGTGGTCAGGAGGAGGGAAAACATGCAGACAATGAAAGCAGCCAAGGAAGTAACTTCTGGAGCTGGAAGTACAGAAAGCTGCTAGGTGACATCATCTGAAAGTGCGTGCAGCAATTGAATTCCAAGCAGAAACAGGTTGTTGTTTTTCCCAGACTCATTCTGTGACTGCTTTTGCAATAAATATCCCTGCATTTCTACCAAAAAAAAAAAAAAAGGAAAAAAAACCTGGTTCTTCCTGGCCTTGTGTATGTGTGATCCAGCAAACTTAACCCAACTGTGAACTCTAATGGTAAAAAGCTGGTGGAAGTTCAGAAAGTGTTGCACTATTGTGTAACAATGACAGCTGATGGAAAACAGGACAGAAAGAGGGAGTCAAACCAAGCAAAAGAGTCACTGATGGAACCAGAGACTGCTTTAAAGCTGCAGCTGGTAAATAAGAGGCATATACAATTGGGAAACAGTATTACAAGTGCAGGAAATAATTAAGTAACAAAAATAATTAGCCAGCCATGTGTAATCACCTGTTCTGGGAGGCTTAAAGACACTAAGAAATAGCTATCACTACATCCACACCCATTCTTCTCAGAGGTTGCTCTCTCCAAGACCTTCACCTTAGCTTCCCACTGCCTCCCTTCCAACTATTCCGCTGACATTATTTCCCATGCCCTACACAGTCCCCAATGACACACAATCTTTTATTTGGAGAAAGTGGGGGAAAAAAAAAAAAACAACAAGCTAGGGAACAATTAATGGAACGTTGACATTAGCCAAGGCTGAACTAGGGCACGTACTTAAGTCAGCATCCAAGAGAGCTGCATCTGTAGTCTTGCTATGTTACAGAGACACTGCCTTTTTAGTTCTAAGTGCAATTACCCAGCACACCTCATGGCATCTGTGGCTGAACAATCTATCAATCTGCTGCATTCTTAATGTTTAAATGACAGACCACAAGCTTCCCCTGTTCACTTACACCTCAGAGAGGCTTCACTAGGTACATCTTGCTTTTTGAATGTCTCAGTAGCATTCAGACTAAATTCAAACAGCAATAGCTCTTCAACTCTGGTCTATAAAGCTCAAAGAACAACACATTCCTGTGACTGTGCTGCCCAGAGGAAAGGGACTAAAATAACTCTACAAAGAAAAAAAAGAGCTCTAGGACAAAAATAGCAAGGAAGCCTAGCAGTACTCAGGGCTGTACTACCAGAAGTGTAGGTAGGAGGTCAAGGGAAGAGATCAGTCCCCTTTACAGGCAGCCATTAGGTGTCCCTGGACCACAACAGACATCCACCACCTTGCACAAGTTGAGGGGAGGGCAGCAGTTACAGGGGGTCAAAGAACAGCCCATGGTTACCGGGGTAAGAGGCAGCAATGCAGGACAGGTTTTGACCTGCTCAAGGAAATAGCAGTTTGTCCATCAAGCACAGGGATCAGGTCTCAGATCAGATAGGTCCTGCTCCATGCAAGATGCTGGGCCAGCCAACCTCCTACATCCCTCTGCAGCCAAACACTTCCATCCTTCTCAGGGAAAATAGCTGTGAAGCAACTTTAAAGTATTATACAGCATTTTTTCCAGAGAATCTAAAAACCAGAAGAGATTCCTGTGATAAACAACCAGGCTTCCTGATTAACATAAAACGCACACTGTTTCTTTAATGAATTTGTCATTTGTTTTTACAGGAGTCTTTATTGAGCTAGCCATTTACTTTTTAAAGAAATGCTTAATAAAATAGTGACATATAAAAAAAAAAATCTTTAATAAATCATTCAAAAAAATTTTAAAGGAGAAATAAGGACAAAATTGAGCAATTTTTAAGTTTTTCCAATGAAATCGCCACAATCACTGACAAACTGTTCTAACACTGTGTTTACCATTTGCCTCCTACTTCTAGACAGAAATGTGACTGGTCACTGGCATAGGTTACATCTGTGCCTTCACTGTGACCCAGCAAGCCAGTCACGTCCCCGTTCTCAGGCACAAAACTCAGCTCCTTTGCCTTTCGAATCACGTTCTCTAAGATTTCAATCACACACAGCTCTTTTCAGAGCTCATTTTCAAGAGCTGGAATTGAAAGTACAGGAAATTAAAAGGCAGATTAAACACTACTGATTCTTTGTTTAATCAAAACAATGTTGAAATCAAATCAAGCGCCAATTTCAACCTTTGAACTCTTCTTTCCACGAGCAAGGTATTTACGCTCTTCTACGAGTGTTCAAGTAACATTTAGATGTTGTAGTAAGGGGTATGGTTTAGTGGGAAGATATTGGTGGTAGGTGGATGGTTGGACTGGATGATCTTGGAGATCTTTTCCAAACTCAGTTATTCTATGATTTTAAGTTCTGTAAATTGTGGAAAACATTGATTGAGGCAAAATTCCAGTTCCCCTAACACAGGAGGTAAAGCCCCCGTTCACATCAGCGGAAGCAATCCCTAAAATATGCTTATGCTCATGGTAATTTCTCCATAAATTAATTGCATTTGTTCACTTCACATTGATGCAACCTAAGATACCTGAAACAACACCTGTGTGGTATACAGCATTCCAGCAGTGCAACCACACTCCAAGAAAATCTGCAGAGAGACAACATCTTCCTCTGCAGAGCCACAGACAAGAGGTAGGCTCCTGTGATCTTTAAGCTACCTCTCACCAATATTCATTCCTCCTTTGAGAACTTTCTTCCTTGTTCTTGCCAACTTAATAAACCTAACATATAGCATTCCAATCAAGTGGTTTTCTCATTAAGAACTCTTCTAGCAATACAAAGTTCAAAACATTGATTTCGCTATTGAATCATAGAATCATTGAGGTTGGAAAAGACCTCTAAGGCCACCTAGTTCAACCATGAGCTCATCCCACTAACCTTGTGCCTCAGTGCCACATCTCCACACTTCTTGAACACCTCCAGGGACAGTGACTGCACCCCCTCTCTGGGCAGCCTGTGTCAGTGCCTTATTTCTTTTGAGCTACAAAACCTTTTGAGTAGGTACTATTAAATCAAGATGTTCATTGTAACTAATTAAATGATTATTAAGTACTCTAAATACCTTTTGTTTTGTTTTTCTTTGTTTGTTTTTACCATTCTGGGTTTTTACAATCACTTTTTAAAGTTTTTAAAGAGGTTCCTTCAGATTCAACTTTACATTTAATTGAATATCACTGCCCACTGGATCTGCTGCACACTCTTATTGCTAGCACCTTATTTTCACCATAAGTCATTGTCTGGATCCTCTAAAAATCACATGTACAACTACAACTTTTAAAAGCATCCGTGGATTCAAAGGTAAACATGGAGTGCAGTACTTATTAAGTAAAAAGCACACAGCTAATGCTGCACTGACTTCTCACGGTGAAGTCTGAAAACCTAACAGTGGTCCTTCCAAAAAACTGGAAAGATATTCTTAAAAAAATGAACAAAAGAGTTAATTCTGACCTGAATTTCTGAGTCTAAACTAAGAAGCTAACATAATAGTTTGTAATGGGTCCCCAGACAGGATTTGTGGTCTGCAAAAACAGGAAGAATTCCCTCCCCACCTTCCTCCCCCCACACTGTAAAGCACACCGCTTCAGAACCTGCAGATCTCAATCAAACACACAAATCACAGGCTTTCCCCGAGAAGAAAAAGGTCAATGTGAAGAGGGTTTGCTGTGCTCTACAGCAGCTTGACACCAAACGCCAGCCAACGATAGATGTGGAGTTGTGATTGCATCCCTGTAATAACACAAGAAGTGCTGATTATGTTTAGGGTATCGTTAATCTCTCACACCCACCGATTTCCTACTGGCAGATGGAGGCCAGCAGCGAAATCCTGGAGCAAAAGTTCACTTAGACTCAGCAGGAACAGATAAGCTTTCAAAATAATGCAGAAAATTACGAAAACAGACCTGAGCAAAGTGTTTTCAAAAAAGAAAACCATTACTTTTGGAGCTCAGTAAATACCAGTGGCAAGTCTTTCACACAAAGGTAACCCTCAGGCACAAAATTCAAAGGTACAGTTTAAGGACCCACAGCCCACTGTGTTCTAAGGGATTCTCTATTTCCAAGCTTTGGATGGTTTAAAGTAGGAAATGGACACTTCTAAGTTGAGGAACTTAAAAGTTGCTTGAAGCTGCAAATCGGGAATCACTGAGCGCGTTACATGCTAAGTAAAATGGTTATTTTATTCTTCACAATAATCAGAATTTGTTGTTCTTAAAAGGAAAAGCAAACACAACATGTTCTATGATTTGAACACATGCCAAAGAAAGGGTATGAGAAAGCTGGAGAGGGACAGAAGCCAAGAAAGAAAACATAACTACAGTAATACATTCCAGTTAAATTAGTACCAATAATTCATACTGAGTTTTCAGCTAGTGTGATACAAGATAACATTGACAGTTTAATTTTTTAAATGTTTTCTACTCTAATTTTATACAGATTTTCTTCCACCATTCCTTTCCTCCTCTCCCGGCTTCCCCATGGTGTGTACAGACCCAGAGCCAAAGCAAAGCAGACCTACGGGCGGGTGAGAGCCCTTAAATGAAGGGTAATTTAACCTCACAAGACTTCATGAAGAGATTAAAACCAGATTCCAAAACGCTTACTACTTTCATACAAAGATTGCCCAGTAGATAACAGAAGAATAACAAGTAGTTCAAATCTCATGAGAAGAAATGAAGGACTTTCAGCAATTTCTTAAATCGTTAACATTCTTGGTATAAGAAGGCCACCTCTCAATAAATGAGGCCCCACGTAACAATTGCTTTGGATTGTTGATAGTAACAGAATTGTTTTTAATTGGTTCAGTTGATCAAGAAGATTTGTTGCTCTGGGCAATTCTCAGGCCCAGTGCAGCATGCTGCCTGGTACAGCTGGGCCAGCACAACTACTCTGGGGAACCCAGCAGCACAGGGCTCACCCTCTGCTCCCAATCGCTGCTGTGTCACAGCAAAGGGAAGGTATGCTAGCGAAAATCAGGAAACAGAGAAAGAAAGCACAGAGATTTTAGAATATTGCTGAGATGCGCAATATTTTTTGTAAGATCTCAAACCATCAGCTTGACTTCAGCTGTTTTTCTAACCTTCAAAACTAGTAGCTGCTGTTCCGCTTGCATGTTCAGAGCTAATTTTCTTCTAACACTTAAGCTGCTTTAACGATTACAGATAAAAGCATTTCCAAATTACCTGAAGCAACAAGCAAAAAAAAACAAAATAACAGTCAATCCGACTCAAGCAGGTTACTGCATCTTTTCCTACTGTGCAATTAACTGCAAACCTTATCTTCACAGGAGATGACAACTATTCCAATGAAAACAGGCTATAGGGTTACATTTGCCATCATACAAAGCCTTTTATATACTTTATTACTAGTAGAATCCTGAAGTACAGGATATTAAGCTGTGTTACAGACAGGCTTCAAATCCAGTCAGGAGCCATCAGTGGGTCCTACAGAGTGCTATCAGGATTTAAAGCTTGCCAACATCCAGAAGGGCCTAAATCACAAAGGGGACACAGGAAAAACAGTGTCAGGACCCAGTGCAAACCTCCTCTAGAAAGGCAGTTTGAGTGAGAAACCTTGTCCCTTTGTCTCCTGCTCCTTAGATATTTATAGATGTGGATTAGATCCCCTCTGAATCTTCTTTTCTCAAGGCTAAACAGACCCAGGTCTCTCAGCCTTTCCTCATAAGAGAGGTGCCCCAGGCCCTTTATCATCTTTGTAGCCCTCCACTGGATGCTTTCCAGCAGATCCCAGTCTTTTTTTGTATCAGAGAACCCAGAACTGGATACAATATTCCAGGTGAGGCCTCACCAGGGCAGAGTAGAGGGGAAGGATCACCTCTCTTGACCTGCTGGCCACGCTCTTGTTAATGCACCCCAGGATCCCATTGGCCTTCTTGGCCACCAGAGCACACTGCTGGCACATGGTCAACCTGTCATCCACCAGGACACCCAGATTCCTCTCCTCAGAGATTCACCCCAGCAGGTTTGATTAACTGTGACAGATACCATACACAGGTATGAATGTGACTTTTCACCTACCAAAACCAGAAAAGCTATTGCCAAGCTCAGCTTTTGAGCCTTTAAGGCTCAATGGCCTAAAACACCAACAGCTGAGCTTAGAACTTTTTGACAGTTCCTCAGTCAGCTCACTCAACAGAACGACAGAAGCATTAAGGCTGGAAAGATCACTAAGATCACCTAGTTCAGCCATCAACCAAGCCATCAACCTAACCTGTGACCACTTGAGAGCATGTCACTCAGTGCCCCATCTACACAAGTCCTGAACACCTCCAGGGGCAGTGACTCCACCACCCACATCCCTGGACAGCCTGCTCCAATGCATTACCACTCTGTCTGAGAAGGAATTATTCTTAATATCCAACCTGAACCTTCCCTGCTGCAACTTAAGGCTGTTATCTCTTATCCTATCACTGGTTATGCAGGAGGAGAAGCTAACCCCCACCTCACATGCCCTCCCTTCAGGAGGGGGAGAGAGCTATAAGCTCACCTCTGAGCCTCCTTGCCAGACTTGTACACACACTTCAGCTGAGCCATTTGCCTCACCCCCAACCCCCATCATCATTCCCCTAGGCTCATCTCTAGCTTTTCACCACCACATCAGCTAACACTGCAGCCAGCTCAGCTAGGCAGCATCTGAAGCTTACTCTACACTAGCAGGATATCTATTATTCCCCTCTGGGTGCTGCATGTTACACACAAGCATTCAGACACAGAAGATGTATTAAGTGTTTGCTTAAGTCAAGGAAGTCCAAGTGAGCGTCTCTTGCACGTGAGCGCAGAGCAGACAGAACAGAGCAATTAATCCACTGCTTGTGCTTGAATTCAGCACAGACTTGCAGAATAGCACAATGTTCAATTTTATCATTCTCTCTATAGGCACTTCAACAATGCTTAAACATTTGGGGGTGGAAGGAGGAGGAGTTCTGTATATGTGTTTGTTGTTCATGATGAAAAAAATATCATGAAATTCTACTAATACTCAGATGACTAAATCACTTTTAATTGTTCTGTTTTGTTTTAATTTCACTTCATAGGTTGAAAACTAAGATTTATCAAAAGTGGTCTTTAGAATAATGAGTAGGGAAAAAAAACACCCAACTTTTTGTTGTGTTAAGCCTGGGCTGGAGCAGCACAGGATGGGTTGGCTGCACACAGCCACCTGGGATCCATCAGTGCATAACCTGACCTTTGTACTGCCCTTAGTCTTTCCAGGCTGGCCTCATGTGAACTTGATAGACACAGTCCAGAGCTCCAAAGCACTGCCTGTGCTGTCTTACAGCAGTATCAAAGAAGAAAACTCACATTTGGTGTTGGACTTAACCCAGTGAGTCCTCCAGAAACCTAGGGAACTGCAAAGGCATTCATATAGGAATACAAACACCTCCAGGGATGGGGCATCCAAACTTCCTCGTGCAACCTGTTCCAGTGCCTCACCATCCCCCAGCAATATGCTTTAGCTTTTGGTTAGCCCTGAAGAGATCAGGCAGTTGGGTTAGATGATCTCTGTAGGTCCCTTCTAACAGAACTATTCTAACACATTGTCCACAGTTGTTTTGGTATCTCCTCTTGAGGAGATGCTCAAAACCCAGCTGGACATGGCTGTGGCCAGGCAGCTGCAGTTGACCCTGCAGAACAGGGGGCTGCATTAGGACCTTGAGGGGTCCCTTCCAACCCCAGCACTTCTATGATTCACTTACAGTAAATATTGATACCTTTCTGTAACTTAACTACATCTGGCAAGATGCTTGTTCTTATATGCACTGATATATCAACTATCTATCAAACTCCTCTATCGTTATTTGTCATTCTCCAATACAGATTCTGAATTTATATGCTTTCCTCACTTTATTTCTTCACCCTAATAATAGAGCATGAATAACCACAAATCACAACTTCCTCAGTGTGATTCCACAACCTTCTTTTTCTACTTCATTGAATGTAGATAATCACTTCCGCTGTCCAGAAGTTGAATAAAAGTTTGAAATATCCAATAAAACTTTACAAAAAAATGATGTAACCAAAAAATACAATGCAAAATCACAAGAGGCAAATAAATGTTATAATAATTACCAAAAAAAAAAAAATACCTGCTACTGAGGATAGGAATTATCAGAAATATTACAGAGTACAGAAGAAGCAGTTCTCACATCAGAGTTTTCAACTCAAACTTAACATTAACTCACTATAGCACAATTTGTTGTAAGTTCAAATGCTCTGTCTGACACATTAATACTGATTTAGCCAAATACAGTTAAATGAGCTTCAAAATTTCTTTCCAGAATTAACACGTGATGCTGAAAGTTAATGAAAAATAGACATCTGCAGTAAAAAACTGACAAAAGCTACAACTGACAGACAAACACATAGAGTACAGAAGTCATCAGTCTTTCAAATGTAAAATACCAGGCTATTACTGTTGGCATTTTATTTTTCTTCAAACAGGAGATTTGTCAGGACAAATACAGCCAAAGCTTGATGACCTCATTTTTCAGAAAGATAAACTATTGCAAATGATTTATTAAAAGTATTTTAGCCCTGTTCAGGGCAGGGGCTCCCATAGTTCTAAGTCATTAAGATTCACAAAATCATAGAGCCATCTGAGTTGACAGGGACCTCTAAAGGTGATCTAGCCCAACTCCCCTGCAATGAACACAGTCACCTACAGCTCAGTCAGACTGCTCAGGGCCCCATTCAGCCTGACCTTGGGTGTCTCCAGGAGATGCTGCTTTCCCCAAAACACACCCTCAGGAGCTGCCAGCCCTGGGCTACCTGCCACTGTCAGCATTCCCACAGTCACAGAATCTTCCAGATCGACTCCTGTGCTCCCAGTAGCCTTGGAAATAATCACTGTCTTCTCTCCCTCCAATAACTAGAGCAGTAGCAGCCCTCAAAGCACACAACACTCCATGTTCAAACGTTTACATGCTGTTCCTATAAAAAAAGCAGATCTCTGTTGTTGGCTTTTGCCAATGCAGTTGCTGAAAAGCAATAGATTTTAATGTATTTTGGTTTAGAAACAAAAAGTGTTCTCACTAACTGCACCTCTACAGCATTTCAGAATAGTAATCATTTAACAGGAGTAAAAGTCCAAAATAATTTGCTTCCCTGCTAGCTCTGCTTACCAGATATGGTATAGTATACCCAAGTGAGTAACCAAACTTGAGGTTTTTTCATCATCCCACAGAGTAACTTGCTCTCTCAATTCCTTATCTGTAACAAGTAAGACTAAGGCCTCCAGATACAGTTGTGATGTTAAGAGATTATGTTCACATGTTATGCTCTCCTTCCCCTACCAAACTGGTGGTTTCCTTAAAATGCAGCAAACTGGATAACCACAAACCCCAAGAAAAGAAATTGTCATCTCAGGTCTAAATGCACCTATACAAAAATCACAGAAGGATGGCTTGAGTTGGAAGGGGTCCCAAGGATCATCAAGTTTCAGCCCTCCAGCCACAACTAGGGCCACCAACCTCCAGATGTAGTACTAGCCCAGGTTGCCCAGGGGTACACAATCAACCTGAGCTTATATACTCCATCCCTAGAGGTGTTCATCAGCAAGTTTGGACTTGAAAGGAGAATTCCACAAAACCTCTAAAAAATGTATTTATGTACTTATTTACAGCACAGACTTTATCTACTACTACACAGCCACATTCTTCCTTTGTAATATATTTAGGTTAATGGCACCCATGGCAAGGGAGCAGCCCCAGTGGGTGACAGCATCCCATCAGGTGAACATGCACACAACTCTATAAGCACCACACGGTTATTTTAGAAAAGAGAAATGCTTCCATACCTTTTCTAAGCAATATGTTTCCAAGAATGTTTATACACATACTGAGGTATTTTCTATTAACATGAACTGTTGTGCTTTATCACTTTTTACATACAGATAGAATATAAAATCCCTAGAGTTGGAAGGGACTTCAAAGATCATCTCATCCAACTCCCCTGCACTGAGTCCAGTACATAGAACTTGATGAAAGAACACACAAAGTTTTCAGCTCAGACTTGCTGCCAATCGTAGCCCAGAGCAAGATTTTACAACCAAATTACAAAAGCCCTAAATCTCAGGTTTTATAACACCATCAGTGACACAGCCTTACCCGTAGAGACGAGACAGGCGCCACTGTAATGTTAACAGCCCATACGTAAACATTTGTTGGCCATTGGGGTGGTGGGGGCAACCCCACAAGGGTCCCTTCGGAGCTGCCCCACAGCTCATAGGGGAATGCAGTTGCAGTCTCTCTGGTTTAATTGCTTACCAAGGGCAGAAAAAAAGTCCGCTGGGCAGAAAGATAATTAATTTCATTAAAACCGTAACTGCGTCCCTCCTTAAAGTTTGACTTATAACTCTTAAAACTCTTTAAGAAAAAGAGTTTTTAAACAAGTTCAAACAAACTGAAATTAACCATCCAGCCGTCAGTAAAACAGAACTTGGAGCATTAGCAAGTTTATGAAAGACCTGGGAGAGCATCACTGTTTTCTTCGCAAATAACTGATCACAGACATCTGAAGCAATGGTGAACAGCCAGACTCCTTTGTCTCGGGAATCAGAAAGGTACAGCCCATCTGGTCCCACTCCCAGCCATGCACAGGCTGCGGCCAAGCCTCACGGCACATTTCAACAGCTTCATTCACAACAGCTTTAACAAGGAGGCTCGGTTACTTCCTCACCTCGTGGCAGCCCCAGTGCCCCAGAACACAGCAGCATGACATGGCTGGCTAAGAGCTGTGCGCTCCCATCTCAACTGGGAGCTCCAGGCTTCCTGACAGTGCTTCACAGGCATTAAAAAGCTTAGAATTACAAACAGAAGCCCAAATGGCATGAGCAAAATGGTCTTTTTCCAAAGTTACAAACCAAAGAAGTGCTTCTTAAGGATAGCTTGAGACAACTTCAGTGGCAGTGAACAAACAGTGTGCTCTAACAGACTGAAGAGATGAATGCGATGATTCCCTGAGGAAGATTAATGAAATGAACATAACTGAGTCATCTCTGCTTCTGGAGAGACACTGACAGACCTTTAACATCCAGCACTCCAAAATTAAATCCTGGGAGAAGAGAACTGCAGCAACTTAATGCAGCATGTAAAAGAAAATGAAAGTGCAAAGGAAATTATTATTTCAAATACACTTATAATAGCAGCTATTAATAGCTTATATGGATAATAATACTCACTATTACTACGTTATTATTTTAACAGTTCTATCTAATGAGTAACTAAAATGTTGAAGGCACTGACAAACAAAGTGAATCAGAAGAATGTATATTCTGATGAACTGATTTCTGATTTCACTAGGATCTTTTTCTATGCATGTCAAAAAGCCATAACCTACAAAACGTATAATCATCTATTTCTCTTTCTTTTTATCATGTCTACTAGTCACACAGAGAAGTAGTGACATGATTGGACTGCCTCCAGTAATTTAATGTTCAGAAGATCTAACCCTGTGCACTTCTCAGAACATGACACACACACACCAGCTATGCAGCTGAGAGTTGACAGATGTTTCTAACTGCAGTACTGCTCAGTGAGGATGTGTCCTCCTATTCAAGCAAGCACTCTGTGCTGCTTGGGAGCATCAGAAAGGCAAAAGTTCTGAGTTACTTCCACAGGAATAGGGCACCAAAGGGTTTGAATGTGAATCGACACATTACAAGCAAACTAAAACACTGACATTTTCTATCTGCATTCAATTACAATCAAAGAAATCATTCTTATCAAAGCATTTTACTTAAACATTTTACTTAATTAATGTGACTTGTTCTGTATCACTGAACATTCATGCATACCAATCCCAAGCATCCAGAGTGATTTACAAGTGGTTTTATTGCTTGCCCTTTCCACAGGCCCTAACAAACTACATCCCTGGTCATAACAGCCATACTTTATAGTCACAAAATAAAACCCACATGGATGTATTCAAGCACAACTTACATCTTTACAGAAAAGCAGCAGTATAACATGATGCAGATCACTTTCTGAGTATGTTTGACACTTCTGTTCAATCCCACCTCCTTTTTCCATCACCAGTGCCGTGAAAACTTATGTTATTCATTACAAAAGACACAATCACCAAACTAGCTCTGCAGCCCCTTAGGAAACAGTCCCCCTCAGGTTTGTGCCACATGGAGCTGCTCTCTGCAGGACTGCCTGCCCATCTCTTTTCCCCATTATCCTGAAAGACAGGAACAGCAACATTCAGGCAAATCTGATCTACACGCAAGCTGTTCTCAAGTTCAGGACTGACCGGGATGATGTTCAAGCAAATGCCAGGGAGGCACTTATAATGGGTCTCCACTTGGGAAGAGATTATGTGATTAAACCTGACAGCACTGCCAGCTGCCATTTAAAGGGGTAGAGAGATATTTATGAACTAAAATCAGGACTTTTCAATATACTTTGTTGAAAGCTACTCTGCAGGTGACTAAAAATGGCACTGTATCTCCATGTCCAAAGACCACATAAGTCCATTAAAATTTGATTTCGCCTATAAGTGAAGCGACCAAGCAAACAGATCTCAAATCAGAGTCCTGTCTCACTGGGTCTGTCATCAGAAGTTCACACATAGTACAGTTACATACCAAATATTTCCATATTTTTAACAAATTAAGTTTCCCAACCCCTTTTCAATGCCATTCATCTATTTTCTTCATTAATAACAGTAACTGCACATATTCAAGCTCCCCTCACAGCAGCAGGCATATTTCCACCACTAAGCATCTTCCTGCTCAACAGCACGATCACCTGATTTCCTTCAGAAGTACATCTGAATATCCTTCATTTCCCAAACTGAAGTTAGTTATTCAGAAAAAGATGCAACACATTCTCTAAAAGTTATTGGAGGAATATCAATGCCCAGAACTGGACACAGTATTCCTGATGTGGCCTCAGCAGGGTAGAGTAAAGGGGACGATCACCTCCCTCGATTTGCTGACCAAGCTGATTTTAAGGAGCCCCAGGATACCATAAGCATACACGTTGTATCTACTATCGTTGTTTGCATACATCACTATTTCAACTCTTATTTCTTCCAAATCTCAGAAGTAAAACAGGTGCTGGCTCACACATCAAAATTTTCTTGCTTTGACACTAAGGCTTTTAAAATTTGCCATTTGATATAATATTTGCTTACATAGTCTACTTCTACACTTAAGAAGTTATTGGTTTGCTAGATTTTCAGCTGTTCCATTGTCATATAAAAACCCTGTACAGTTTGGGATTACCAGTAGTTACAGCTTTTAGCTCAAGAATATTCTGAAAGCTACAGAAAACTCATAAATGAGAAGAAATGAGGTTGGTAGTCTATTTAATCTTGCCTAGGAATAGTAGAAGCCTGACACATGAAGCACTCACATTGTAACAGTTCTGTAGGAAAAGTTAAGTACCCCGATCAAAGGGGGAAAATGCATTTGCTTATGCTTCAAAATGAAATACTGATGCCAACACAGTTCCAGAGTCTGAGTAACTACAAGAAGATCCACCAAAAGGTATCTGCTCTATTAGGAAGTAACCACAGTAAGAGGAAAACCCATCAGCTGGAAAGGACTGTACAAAAAATAAATAAATAAGTTTAATTTCCCAAGTAAGTTAATACAGTTGTAATTTTGAGACATTTTTTTCTTCATAGTTACATTAAACAACATGGCTTAGAAGTACTACCACCCTTCCAGAACTGCTTATATATTAAGGAACATTCTTCAGTTTCCAAAAAACAATACATAGTGCGTTATTTTCAGAGGAGAGATCTTGGGCAGTCTTGCTTAAAACTCACAGGTTGGGCATTGCTTAACTCCACGACTGAAGTTCAGATAGGGCCTGACAGAGAGAGGTGACAACACATATGTATTCACAGTTATTTTGAAATGACTGCACGTGGAAGTTTCAGACATTCACTGATATCAGAAGTGTGTTCACGTCATCTCGACGACTAAAACCTCTTTTTCTTTTACAGAATCATTTCTTCTACTGCACTTTTGTCAGCACTTTTGCACCTCTACTTCAAATAAAGAACACACAAACTAGATAACCAAAATATCCCATATAAAACTAAGCATTGTTTTTTTCTTTACCGATGCAAACTACCAATGGGAGTTGCATTTCAAGACCTTCAACTCTCATTTCTCACGGACACATGATAAAGGGCAGATTCCACTTATCCTTGGATCACAGAGCTTTCCTCCAACTTCATGCTCTTCCTAAGGAACTTCACGTTGAAGCTGAACTGTGGCATCATTTCATAAGCAAAAAGCTCTTCACATTTCATTCAGTTTGGATTACTTCAGCTATTTAAGACATTCAGGGTTTTTCCCCCCCCCATATCATCCCATTACTCCTTTATATTAACTGGTGTCATGCTGTTAACTTATGTCATCAGCAACTTTCATGAACAGATTCCATTTTCTGGGCCAAATGCAAACATTATCTAGATTAAAAGCAAACAAAAAATTCACAGTTTCATTATGAAATCCTGAACAACCCAGTTTCATCAGGCAGTCCTAAGAAACCAAATTACACATCACCAAAAAACAAACAATAAGAAACAGATCTTTGGTCAAAAGGTTTTTTTTTCCACTATAGCCTCCTATACTAAGGCTGCAGAGGATGCTCATTCAAATGGAGAACACTTCCAGCATTTGAGGAGAAAAAAAAAAGAAAGAAACACTGAATTGTCAAATGACCAAAACAAGAAATAGTATTACATAATAAAGAAAATGCATTAACATGAACAGTACCTGCTTTTCCTTTCCATGAGAATAGCCATATAAGAAGCTGGTAAAGCAGCACCAAAACCAGGAGACCAAAAGTAGAATTTTCCAAGTAGTTTCCTGAAAATGTAATTTGTACATGCATTACACACACAAAGCAGCCTCAATACTGATGCACAAGAGTATATTTTATCTTCATCAAAAAGTTATGCACACTCCATTAAAATGAACGTTGTCTTTTACATCCACCAGTGCTTACAGGTTAATACAGATAAATACTAATCATTCTTAACATTGAATAGTTCTTCTCAGAGGGGTTTCCCAGAGCATTCTGTTAACATTTCATAACCTAAAACTTCATGAGCACATCCACTTCAGTTAAAGGATTACTTTAATTTAAAGAAAGCAATACTTCCAAGAGATATTTCCAAAAAAGCTGCAGATACTCATTCCAACCTTACAGTTGCTCCTTTTTCTGCTATTTGTCTGCATACATCTCCTCAGGAAGATGTGTTTTGTGGAATGTGGGAATGCAATCCAGTGAGCCAGAAATCAAATCAAATTGTTCTACGATGCAGCATGCTCTGAAGACAGACAAACTGTTGCTAAAAACAGTAAATTACTCACTTATAGTAAGCCAAGGAATTAATTACAACTGGAACCAAGAGGGAAATCCCAGCTCTATTAAGGCCAGTGGGAAAGCTCTCACTTTTTGTGACCAGATCTGGGTTTCACTCAAGAGTTCACACAATTTCAGCCATCAGAACTCTTCCCAGAGCTGAAAAAAAAACCAGTCACACAAATACCAACATCTTAAGAAGATATGTCCATAAATTGGTCACTGCAAGAACAGGACCAAAATGCTTGTCAGAGATAGTGGCCTACACCACACTTGATCTGCTCCAAACATCCACACCTTCTGACTGACTTGGGCTGATCACAGAAGTAAGCAATAGTCAGCCAGTCCTGAAATTTGATAACAAATGCATTTCAGTTCTACTGTGGCTGCTCAGCTGATAGGCACTATTATATGAGGAAAATACAGTGGTGTCTCTCCTTCTAAAAATAAAGCAAATAAAATACAAACGTGATTTTCCTATATGAAATTTCATATTGATAAATAGAGAGAACTAAAAGTATTCATCCCTTCCACCTGGATTCAACCATATTCACTCTTGCTGCAGAAGGCATGATTAGCCTCATTTTATACTTCTGCTGCTAAAATAACATGAGCAGTGAGCAATGCCAGCTTACATTCAGAAGAGAAAAGAAAGCCAGTGGATCACCAGCAAGTGATGTAATGGCAATTATACACACTACTCATTCCCACGGCTGCAAAACGATAACTTCTCAGGATGACAATGCCAAATGCTGCAGTAGCTAAAGTTCATTATTAAGACACTCTTGGAAAGCAATTACTGTATGAAGTTTCAGAGAAGTCATCTGAAACATCCTAGTAAGTATGAACACATCCTACCAGACACATCTGTTAAGTAACAGAACAAATGCCTTTTCTGTGGGAAAGAAACAGGAACTTGCTCTTCCTGCACAGATTCGAATTGCTCCACAAGTGCTACATGTTCAGTGTGATAAGATTTAGGTAAAAGCAGTATGTATTTTACACAATTAAAGTTGTTGGAAATTTAAATGCCCAATCACAAAGTGGAAAATCTAAACTTCTACTAATAAATGAAAGCAAGCTTTTTGTTGCTATTTACACAGTTGTTTTTACATGGTTTTTACACAGTCTTAGGCTGCTTATTGGAATAAGAAGCTTATGTTTTCTTTTCAATTATTCATCTAATTCCTCATTGTATCACTGTATCCAAAGCTGAAAGGAGAGTTGATACACACAGCTGAATTGAACCAAGCAAGCTAATGGAAAGCTGTAAGTAAACAGACAAACTGAATTAGTCTAACTGCTAAGCTAATTGAGCCATAACTTCATTAGGTTTTGCATTCATTTAATAGAACTGAAAACCTAAAACTCATGCCCTTCTTTTAACCAGTGTAATGCCTGTCAATGGAGGAAGCTAGCAACTCTGTCTGAAGCACAGACAGATGCAGCCTACTGTATCATGTCAGCAAAGAGATTACAGCCACAGCTGGGCTGTCACACATCCGTAACATGGATCACCACCTCCACAGCTCTGCCAGTAGAGCAGGCTGCATGCATTCACTGTTTCACTTCAAGAAAGAAAAGAAATTAAAAAAGCAGCAAACTTCACTTGGTGATGCCTTCCAGAATGAGAACACTTACTAAAGTCACTGCTGAAACTGAACGTGGATTCTTTTGAAATTTTACTCATTTATGAAAAGGAAACAATATTCAACAATTATTGAAATCATTTAAATTGCATTTCCTTGTCTAAAATATTATGCTCTCAGATGTATTTGCAGTTGTTTTGATTTTGATAATTTTCCTCAGTGGAAAGCAAGGAGATATTACTACAAGAGCATCAAAACCACACATTAGCACAAGTCAAACATCCCACTGACAATTACATTTCATAGTTAGGTCTTTCAATTACTCCTGGGAGAATAAAAGGTATTTTCTACAGAATACAGTATAAGACAGTGATTGAAAAATCACTGAGATTTTGGTAAATGTACGAAAATAGGAAGTGGTGACTTCATCCTGGAGATCCTAACATGCCTACCAATGCATCAAAATAAAACAAGGAAACACAACTTCTAACCAGATCAAGAATTGTGCAGGTAAATAATTTAGCAAGTCCAGCTACAAATCCTTTAACCCACTGCTCTGCTCCAGGATTCTAGGAGCCAAATGTATGGGAACTGCTGGACAACTCCACTTCTTTGTTACGGCCACTCCTGCTTTCTAGAAACTCTCCTACTCAGAGTAGGAAGCCTGCAGGAAATGCTGCACCAACTCAGAGCTCTGGGCAGCTCAGGTGTCCACAGAACTAACACATCACCTTACAGGGACTTGAACCTTTGGATAAGACAGAAAAAAAAAAAAAAAAAGCCATAACACACCTTGCAACTAAAGAGGACACAAAAATGGTCCACACCCCATTTCACCTCTTACCACTATCTAGATTCAGATCTAAAGGATCTGGGTCTCTACAGTCATTTTATGAATGGTCATAACTTGACTTCAGAAACATTCAGGCCACAGTTTAACGCTGAATCTATAGTGTTCTGCCATATGTTTGATGGATTCAAACATACAGTACCAAATGGAATTCTGGGCTGGAAAATGAGATAATTCTTTTCTCTCTGAGGAGCTACTGAAAGAAGTTAAACATTTCCCATGTCACATAGCAATTAACTCAAAAAATCATGAGTTCAAACACATATTTTAAATAAAACAACCACCTCACGCAAAGTAGTAACAAAAAAGCAGTGATGTTTCACAGGTACATCTCCATCCTGTCATCTTCCCATTAGATTAGAGAAGGAAGCTTACATGCATTAAGCTGCAAGACAACTAAATACTAAGTAAAATCCAAGCAATGGACTTATCAACATTATGAGCTCAGTAGTTCTTCAAAAGTAAAGGTGTACAACCCAGAGGTTTTAAAAGTATCATGTATTTAATAGTGTTCGTTGGTTTGTTCCCAGTTTCTCTCTTCATAGCACTTGTTTTCTTGATCATATTCAACTACAATACTGACTTGTTCACAGAACCTATCCTTGATGAGTCTCAAGCATCTTCTTGATTAATCTAGTCCCTAGTTTAAATCCCATCACTTAAATCCCATCACTGTGTGAACAGGATAGAATTGTTCCCTTCCTCCCAGTTGATTACTTCGCACTTTTCTCTGTCAAGCTTTTTCCCCTAAAAATCAAGAGATTGTTCTGAAATGGCTGACAGTAAGTTTTGGATTTTCTTATCAAAAATAATCTTGCACGATCTCACTCTAAATTCTTTATTTCCAGACTCCACTGCTATATATAGAGCAATTAACAACAGGAACACTATTGGCAACCTCTTCCTACTATGAAAACTGATTATCTATCCCTTCTGTTCCACACACTTCAACTACATGTTAATGATTTACTAACTGCTAGAAGATAAGAAACCATTCTCCTTTAACAATCCTAGAAAGTAATCTTGTCAATTTCAATTCCAGTAGCAATTCCTATATATTACACTGATCAGCAAATGGTCACCAGGTACATATTTGCTCTTCAAAGAGCACCAGTTAAATTGAGAGGCGTAATTCTTCTGATAATCACGTGATGCACTGGTTGCTTGAGATATCTGTTTGCATTCAAACTTTTCTAGGAGAGAAAAATTAGACCTCCTTAGATAACCTCTACAACGTTCCTGCACAGAATTATTTGGAATCGATATCAAATAGAAAAGGGAAACATGTGAATATATTGCCATGTTTACTGATTTTAAAAACATTTACGTAAGCAAGGGGGAAAAAAAAGGTGCCTATTGTGCACCATCAATTGCTAAAGTCAGAAAGCACAGCTGTTGCTTGTCTTACTCATACCCACTACAAATACATCTATTAAAAAAAAAAAAAGTTATTCAGAAGTTACATTCAGTGGTTTTCCTATTACATTTAACTTTTAGGACAGTATACCAACCTTAGAATGCAAAAGCAAGCAATATACAAGGTCCCATTTGCTGTCAGAAAGGAAGTTGATTGCAAGATCTCAGGTAGCAGTTTGTGCAAATAATAGTCAAGTTTTCGTTTCCTGAGAATAGCTGCAATCTGAGGGAGGAGAGAAGAAAAAGGGAGGACAAACTTTAATTCAGTTAGGTTCTTTCTTGCACATTGTAAAGAAAAAAAAAAAAAAAAAAAAAAAAAAGTACACTGAGATATGCCCATTTAAGCAGTAAATCAAAGCTCCTTAAATTTTCTGGTTTTATGAACAATACTACAAAGATTTCCTTTGAACTTGCTCCAGATATTACAGTATTTACACCAGGAAATACAGCACATAAGCCTAAGTGGAAACTATGGGAGTGGTTTTATTACCTTGTTTCCACTGGCCACATTAGTCAGAAATGTTGTCTGCCAGTTTGCAAAGTTTAAGATGTAATAAACTCACAGATTTGTCTTTTGGGCAATTGGACTACCTCGTGACAAAGGTCATCATACCACTAAGCAATCCAGACACGGGCCCTACACTGTGCCTATGAAGTGCTGATGCATTTCTAAAGGTTTTCGACTCCAACCAAACAACTCCAAGTCCTCCAAAATTTTTTTTAACACATTCTTGACAGATTTTACAGAAATGTTATGTAGAAACGTTGCTACGCATGCCTGAAGTAGAAAACAGGTTGGATCTGAAAAATGTGTGTTCTGCTTCGTCAGTTTAATTTATGTTATGAAGAATTGTTAGTTAATGGCTCAAATACAGCACATCCTCAAAAGCCTTCTTGTCCACCAAAATCCTGCAACTACTAGAACAAGGAGCCAAGCTTTTCTCAAGAGGTACATGGAGTGAAGGCAGAAGGCAATGGACAAGTTCAAATAACAGAAACTCAGATTAGACAGGAAAAAAAATATATCCTTTGAGGTGGCTGAATATCAGAATAAATTATCCAAAGAGGTTGTGGATTCTCCATCACCAGAGATCCTCCAAGCTCAGACCAGGAAATGCCCCAAACACACCTACCCAAGCTGTCCTGCTTCAAGCCCAAGGCTGGGACCTCACAGCCTCCAAATCAACATGGTTCCATGCAATTATAATTTGGGTGCACTGATAGTTTTTAATAGCAGTGTCATTTTCATCTGCACTGATTTCTCAGGGACCCTCAAAACTCATAACTGGAGCTTTCAACCAGTGCCAACAATCAGAAAAGTTGCAGAAAAAAAGAACCTGGAACTACAAGTGCTGAAGAGAACAAGCAGCCTGTAGATTCAGCAACACTTGAAGACCTGGTTTCTCAATTCAAAGATATGGGGGAAGGAACTGTTCTCAAAACCTGTCCACTCACACCAAATAGAAGATATTTTAGATACAGACATAGGATGAGGCTTCTGCTAGAACTAACCATAAGGGAGTTCTGCCAAAATAAGTACCCCAAACAAAACCTGAAATAAGGATTAAGGAGAAGTATATGCAAGAACAGACTTCTGAAAATAGATTAACGCACCGCTTAATCACATGTCAAAACTGCTAAAGCCACAATGGATTAGGCAACAACACAATCCAGGTAATCTTTTTGTTGCAGCAAAGTATTAATGCATTCTAAACACCAGATTACTTGTTGTCACCTTCTCAGTTATTTCCAGTCTACTGTACAAAGGCTGTGACCATTTGGAACAGAACCTTAGAACTGAAGAGCGAAGACTTGTCTCCTCTGATAAAATTTTTTATATCTTTTTATATTTCTGGTATAAAAAGAAAATACTGGTATGTCATAAAGCAATGTCAAAACAAAAGCTGATGATTAATTCTGTAGCTTCTCCAGTTTTCCACTTTCCCTTCTCTCAGTTCTCAATTCCTAAGAGAAAGGGAGGAAAGAACCAGGAACAATGACACACATGGCTGAGGAAATGCTGCTTATGATAACTGAAGGAGCTTAACATGTAAAATCAATGCAGCTTGAGGCATGCACATCAAAGATAGATAATGCTCATGGTTGGTTTGTTTTTTATTTGGGTGATGGAGCACTGGAACAAGGCTGTCCAGAGGGGTTGTGGAATCTCCTTCTCTGGAGATATTCAAGATCCACCTGGACGCCTACCTGTGTGACCTGGTGTAGGGAACCTGCTTTGGCAGGGGGGTTGGACTCGATGATCTCTTGAGGTTCCTTCCAACCCCTATGATTCTATGATTTCCACAGTGTATTACAGACATCAACTAAGCTAAATACTCTGTATAACAGAAACCCAACAATAGCAGGTTACAGTAAGTTTCTCCCCTTTCCCCCACCACTGGATGGTATGATTACACAGAATGAACACCAGAGATACTTCCAGACTCCACCTTGTACTCTCTTCCAGCTTTCCACAGTCACAAGAAGTACTCTTACAGCTGAAATATGCAAGAGAGATTCCAAAATCTGTCAGCCCATGGCATTTCCTGATTCCCACTGGGATCAACCTCATTCAGGTGAATTGGGAGGACACTACGATGAGGGGGAAATGCTTCGTGACAAATACTCTGCTCAGGGCTTAGCACCAGATATCAGTAGAAGATACCAGCATGGAAGGAAAGGGCTACCAGGAAGCCCAGTAGTTACCTTCTTGGAAAGCTGTTAATGTCCACAAAGAGAGTGCTAACAGACAGAGCACAAGGTAGTATGAAAACATGTGCTAAGTGAGGCTCCCTGTAAGAGTCAGGCCCAGGAAACGGTTATCTCAAGGAAAACACACTCGCAGCTCTCCAGAACTATGGGAGGAGACCTCACTACAGTCCAGTACAGGAGGGACTGACTTTTTACACCATCTGTTAGTAATAGGACAAAGGGAAACAATTTTAAACTAGAAGAGGAGAAATTTAGGTTAGAAGTTGGGAACAAATTTTTCACTCAGATGGCAGTGAGGTCCTGGCACAGGCTGCCCAGAGAAGCTGTACATGCTCTACCCCTGGAGGTGCTCAAGGTCAGGTTGGATGGGGCCCTGTGCAGCCTGAGCTGGTGAGGGGCAACCAGCCCATGGCAGGGGGTTGGAATTGGGTGGGCTTTAAGGTCCCTTCCAACTCAAGATATTCTGAGTTTCTATATAAAGGGAGCAGATGAATCCTCAGAGTCCATTACTTGGGTACCTAAGGGTGGTCTGCATCATGACCTTAACTCCGACAGATGAAGTTTGGGATGTTACTCGCTATAGGAATGAAGGACAGCAATTCTGAATCAACTGACTGTTCCCAACAGTTCACTACCACGTATCCAGGAGTTGCACAAAGCAGATCCATGCCTCCCAGTGCTCTTCTCTCCATAGTTCTCAGCTACATTCTTCTCCTTTTAAGACAGAGCAGCAGGAAAATTCTTCAGTGCTTACAAAATTCTGCAGATTTCCAGCATTAGTAAGAATGCACGGCATGTCTGCAACATGAGTGGAGCAAAGCTGTATTAGATAATGCCATGAGTGTTTGCCACTGCATGAAACCCAGAGACCATATCCCTTCCCTTCAATTTCACACTGTCTGTGCTGCCTGGTGAGGTAGCTTTCTCCTCCTAACCCTGAGGTCTATGTGCAATCCAGGGCACGGAAGAATGCACCCCTCATACCACTACAAGATCATGATTTCATGGGACAAAAAAGATAAACAAGATAACCCTTTGCAATACAGTATCACCTTTTGTTTTATTATTATTATTATTATTATTGAAGTGTGGAATAGTTTCACAGATGCTAACAGATATACCTGTCTACGCTGCTTTCTGGCAAGCAGGTACAAGGCAGCTTGTGCTTCTCATCTGCCTACATACTCCATATCATCCTTTTTAAAAACAAGTGACAAAGCTGTAAAATCAAAATATCACCCAGCATACACATCTCTCTAAGGAGGAGACTAGAAAGGGAATAGAAGACCTAATAAAACCAATGCCCTCCATACAGCTGATATTCTTCCAAGCCCTACCACACAAAGCAGTATGCATGTTATTAACATGAAGCACCACTTAGGTAACTGGACTTTCTCAAGCAGATTTGGTCTCTGCAGATGAAGGACATTCTAGTTTGAAGTACTTAGTATTTATTTATTCATTAAGAAAATTGCAGCTCAGGTAAGAATTGAGCATTTGTGTTGTGGCAGAACTTCTTATAACTTACTTTGTAGAATTCCAAGGTACCTGGACAACAATAAAGATATCTGAGATGTCAAAGCTGGATCATCTCAGCACAGCTTAAGTGTTCTTACACTATTATTATCCTGAAGATAAGAAACAAAGCTCAGCTTTCCCAACAGTTTTGCACTCTCAGTGAACCTTGTCCATCTCAGTCTCCTACAAGAAATTCTTTTCCAACAAACAACAACCAAGAGTAAAAGGGAATTTAAAACAAGTCATGCACTGTCACAGGGAAGATGTCCAGAGCTTTCAGGACTTTGCAATTTCCCTCTATCTGAATCCACATATTATGGCTCCATTCAGATCAACACAGCCCACAGAAAATACAGATACTTCTGGATTAAAAACGGGAAATGTATGTGAATGTGGGCAAAACTTCAATCACAGCAGTTCAGTCCTCAGACAACTAAACTTCCACATACACATAAGACAAGCAATACCCACATACAGGTAAGAAGTCAGTGTGATGAAATATGCCCCAATTTCTGTCGCGTGCCACCTCTGCTCTACAGACATGTGCTGAAAGAAGGCTGGGGCAGAACCAGACTTGCCTGGCTGACTTCTAGGGAAAACACTCCTGGTCCCAAATAAAACAATTAGTTTCATACTGCACATGTCATCAGGTGAAGCCTCCTGAATAAGTTAAATGACAGAGGGAGGTTTTCTTCCTACTCCCAAGACAGACCCAGTACTTCCCCGTGTCCCATTAACACCTGAGGGAAAACAGAAAACAGAAAGCCTCCAATGTGTCAGAAAAGTAACTCCTTTCATTATTTTGCATGACTTAGAACCTGAAAAACAAAATTCAGTTATGTTTTAATGCAGGTCTGGCAGTGTCAGACTTTTAAATGGAATCCCATACCCATCCACCCTACCTATAAACAAAGGGAACAAATAGTAGGATTAATAGACTGCAGATATCATGATTTTTTTTATTATTACTTTTATATACAGTATAAGATGGAGTAAAGAGACTTGGAAGAAGGGAGCCACTCCTCTAACTGAATACAAAAACTCTTGAAAGAACATCTCCAGTATCTTCAGTTTTCACCTATGTCCCTTAACTCCAGGCTCTGCAGAAGGCGTTGGCTTGACTCAATGCATGTGCTGATTGGATGACCAACACACACACCCCCGTGGATTCTGTGGTAGTCCATAAAAACTCAGCTTGAACCAACTCTGCTGTGTGAGTACGGCATTATTTTGTTCCTCTCCTTCAAAACACCATTTTTTAAGTTTGCACAAACTTGATGTTTAAGAATGCAACCCCCTCCATCAAACCTTAGTGAACTTAGCCCAGCATGCAACACTGACTGATGGAAACTGAAAAAAGCATAATCATTTTTATCCCATTCCTTCACAAGTGCCACTAAAATCGAGCATATTACAACAAATTTAATTGAAAGAAAAACATTAACAACTACAGAAATATTCAGACATCCAGCCACATGTCCATGCACAGAGCTCCATGACTTCTATCAGTGGCTATCTAGTATGCTTAGGCACATTTAAAATGCAAATCAAGACACTACTGATAATGCTGTGCACATGATCTATATAACACATATGTGGCAAATCATTAACAAGATAGGAAAACTCTTATATATCACAAGTCATGTCAATGGATCCTTAGAGATCATCCTGCTCAATCTCTTCAGGGCTAAACCACAGTACTGAGGGCAGTGTGTTATGTTTCTTGAGCACCAACATCAACCACCTCTCCAGCAAGCTTGTACCACAGTCTGCTCACCCTTATGATAAAGCCATTTTTGCTAACGGCCAGACTGAGTCTCCCCGGTGAAGCTCTGTGCCATTTCCACATATCCTGTCATCAGGCCCCCTGAGCAAAGCCCAACACCTCCACTGCTTCCCCTCCTTGGGGACTTAAGGAGGAAACTGAAAGCAAAGCAATCCTCAGCATTTAAACCAGTTAAGAAAATGCCTTATACCACTCAAGTGACCTAGAGACCAATGTCAGATTTGTTTCAAAACTATATTTGAATATATTAATTAAAACACATACACTTAACATTCTACATTTTTGCAATTCTGTATGAATTTTCTAAGGACATTATTCCCTTGCTTTAAAAATGATTTCTAAGCATTTTGGAATGACTTAATCTCAAAATGCCCTCAGGTAACATTCGCATTTCAAAAGACACTGTGACTGTTCCCAGTGACTCCTCTTACAGAGTTCCAATCTTCAATTAGCTGGTACCACCCTGATGTCACAGATAAAACATCTGGAAGTAAGGCTTTATAATTTCATAAGACAGCTCCTGCAGAACCTTGAAGAAGACTGTTTTGCCCTGTTCTGCCCTCCAACTTCCTTCCTCTGTGTCTTGAGAGATGTTGTACATGGATTAGCATTAGGGATATGAGTTGTTTTGTTGTGTTTGGTTTTGGTTTGGTTTGAACTTTCCATACTGTTCACCCAATTGAAAAAAAAATAGAAATGAACAGGAGCGCCCATGTACTCCCTGAACAACATCTAGATCACCTTCAGTTCTGGCATCACCCTCAATCCACAGAGGCCTACTTTCACCACTTGTTTCCCTCTTCCTGAACAGAGTAAAGGGCCCCCTTGGGATGTCTGCCTCATTCCTTTTTCCAGCTCTATTCCTCTTACATTTACATTCTTGCACTGCACTGCAGCACCATACCAACTTCAGAGAACAGATGTACACCTGATCGACAGAAACCCCTGTGCCAGTTTTGCTGGTTCCCAGTGCCTGTGCTGAGTTCACTGTACAGCTGAGTCTGGGACCTCTCACCATCACTGGCACTTGCAGACCCCATGATGTCCTTGCACCTTTCAGCATCAGCTCCTCAGTGCAGCTGAACTCCTCCACTGATTCTTTTAAAACTTTAGAACATTTCCCCCACCAAAATAAACTGCTCATCAGAAGACTATTTTTGGTTTATTTTAGCTTTATGAAAGAATTTTATTGGTCTGTCCTAAAAGCCGTCTGAACAGACCAGAATGATCACAGCCTGGAATGAAGATGTTGCAACCAGACTCTTTCTTCAGTAACATTAAAACTAATTTTAGTCATAATTACATTGACTTCCAGGAGAACCTGAAGGTAAGAACGCACTGACCTGCAGGTCCCTCAGAACACGGCTCAGAACTGAGATGATGAGATATCCCAGCACAAAATGATTACAGCATCACGCCCTGCCACAAACAAATACCATTTCTTGATGGGCCTACGGAAGCAAGTTACAGGGTAATGCTAACAGCCTTCTGAGGCTCCCCACCCTACCTCCAAAAACATAATTGTACACAGCACAAACAAAATTGATCACATTTTAATATTTCCAGGAATTCTGGAGTATTTAAGAATACAAACTACCCAGTGCAGTAATCTCACACACCTCAGGAAGATAACACAGATGTCTGTGCCTACATGGACAGATAAAGCTGCATCTGTTTGGTGCTTGCTGACCCCAGGCTGGGTCTGGGATGAATCCAAACAGCTCTCCCTATGAGATACCACGGGTGAAGTGAGGCTGGAGCGAGGAAGGGTTGGCAGGCACCAGCTGCCCTTGGGCTGGACTCTGGCCCTAACCCATAGGGTTTAGGTACAGCCAGGAAAATCACACATCAGGATGGAAAAAGGAGGGAGCCTGGCTTAAATTAAACAGAGACAGATGGCCAGGTCAGGAGAATGACAAGGGGAAGGACACAGACTACTCAGCTGTCCCACAGGCAAGAAGTCAGAAGAATTAGTTTCACTGTGAAGTAGCAAGCAAACCATTTTTACCTTATGAAAGGAAATGTTACTATCACATCTGAGAGCTAAAGGACAGCTGGTTGCTCTTCAAGAAGGAAGTTGTAAAGGCGCAGGAGCAGGCTGTTCCCCGAGCCACAAAATGAGACAGCGGGGAAGAAGACCAATGTGGATGAACAGAGAGCTCTTCTTGAGGCTGCAGGAAAAAAAAAGAGAATCTACCTCCTGCAGAAGAAGGGACAGGCAACTCAGAAAGAATACAAAGACATTGTTAAGATGTGCACAGAGAAAATTAGAAAGGCAAAAGCCACCCAGCTTGAACTCAACCTGACCACAGGGGTAAAAGGGAATAAGAAACTCTTTCACAAACATATCAACAGTAAGAGAAGGACCAAGGAGAATCACTATTCTTTACTGGATGAAGCTGAGGATATGACCACTGAGGATAAGGAAAAACTGAGGTTCTCAATGCCTTCTTTATGTCTGCCTTTAAAAGTCAGAGCACTTATCCTTAGGGTCCTCCACTCTCTGACCTGAAAGGGGAGCAGGAAAAAAAAAAAAAATTCAGGAGGAAACAGTCAGAGACCCACTACTGCAACCGGACTGCCACAAGTCCACAGGGCCGGATGAAACACACCTGAAAGCACTGAGGGAACTGGCAGAGGTGACAGCTGAGACACTGAGACACTTTCCATCATCTATCAGCACTCCTGGTCGACTCGTGAGGTCCGAGAAGACTGGAGCCTTGCCAATGTGACTCCCATCTACAAGAAGGGTTTTAAAGGAGGATCCAGGGAACTACAGGCCTGTCAGTCTGACCTCAGTGCCAGGGAAGGTTATGGAGCAGGTTCACTTGAGAGAGATCACATGACATGAGTGGGACAACCAGGGGATCAGGCCTAGCCAGCATAGGTTCATGAAGGGCAGGTCCTGCTTGACAAACCTGATCTCCTATGCTCTAGAGACTCGCCTAGTGGATGAGGGAAAGGCTGCTGATGTAGTCTACCTAGACTTCAGCAAAGCCTTTGACACTGTCTCACACAGTATTCTCCTGCTGAAGCTGGCAGCTCATGGCTTGGACAGGTACAGTCTCAGCTGGATGCTAGGAAATACTTCTTCTCTGAAAGAGTGGTCAGGAGCTGGAATGGGCTGCCCAGAGAGGTGACGGAGTCACCGACCCTGGAGGTGTTCAAGGAGCGTTTAGACATAGTGCTGAGGAACATGGTTTAGTGAGAACTTCCGGAGATAGGTGCATGGTTGGACTGGATGATCTTGTAGGCCTTTCCCAACCTTGGTGACTGTGCAATTCCCTCACTTCATATTACTGATTAAGCATTTTCACCTACTGGAACACTCCCCATCAAAAAAAAACATGTGAAAAACCTTCAACCCCTGAGGAAACAGAGGACTTTGCTCTGACACGTGTAAAGAATGGCAGGTTTCCCACATGAAATCAATGGAAACCAAAGGCAACAGAGGCCAAAAGATAACTCAGACCTGAAAATACAGCTGCTCACTACTGAGTCCTTCATTCCCTCCCCTAGCCTGATACAACCCAACCACGACCTCGCTTTCTTCTCCCTATTCTAATTTCTAGGAAAGCCTGAATTCTTCAACTCCGAAGACACAAGATTACATCTCCAAATTTTTTTTTTATTTTAATCTTTACCTATTATTCTCAAGGAAACTTAGAGGTAAAGCACATCAACTTTCGATTAAGATTTTCTTCAGCAAAACTTTCTCAAAAGATTGAGGCAGTTTTAAAGTCTGTGTTTATAGGTGGTTTCTTAGTTTTTTGTTTTTTGCTTTTCTTAAATATAGCAGTTCAGCAACTTCTAACTTTTTCTTTAATAGGTTTTCATCAGGGAGCTCAATAAATGCTGTAACCACTGCTTCAGAACCTTCCTGGTGCGTTATGAATCAGTGAAAGTTCAGTTCTTGTTACATCTTACTCTTCTGGAGTTACTAAGTTTCACTTCCACTGCACAGACTAGCTGTAATGGACCTTATTTGCATCCAGGAGGTTCAGTTTGGATATTAAGAAAAGCTTCCGCTCAGAAAGAGTAGGGAGGTATTGGAGCAGGCTGCCCAGGGAGGTGATGGAGCTAATATCCCTGGAAGTGTTTTACATGGAGATATGGCACTGAGGGACATGGGTAGTGGGTATGGTGGGGATGGGTCCATGGTTGGACTTGATGATCTTAGTGGTCTTTTCCAACTTAAATGATTCTATGATTCAAAATAAGGACTGAATAGAAACATCACATCCTGGCCTGTTGATTAGGACAGCTTACAGAAGGTAGAGGTTTGTATCGTACAGGCTTAGTAAAACTTGGACCTAAGAGTTCCCTTAAGAATTCAGCTGGGTGTCCTGTTATTCAGCCAGCATATAGAAAGCATCTCTCTCTTTTGGGAAAGACATGAGCACCTAAAATGCAAGACCACAACTGTGAGTGGCTGCTATAATCATTTGGTTGAATTCAGAGCTGTTCATCCACAGAAAGCAAGCCTTAATTATGAAACAAGCATTCCTGCCAGCCACTTCATGGCAATCAAAAACATTAGTGAGATTGCATACCCATCATAACCTCCAAATCCTTCAGGTTACCACCTTTTTATCCTCTCATCCTGTCTGCGTAAAGCAGCTTGACTCAAGTGGTCTTTAATCCCAGAACCTCCCAGGTTATTTTCATGGCATTTCAGAAGGTAGTGGCTCAAAAAATAAAAAATAATATTACTCTGAATGCATAACAAGATGTCAGAGCATCACCCATAAACTCAGGACTTGATGACTGAGACTTTTTGCATGAAAGAAATACCACTCCAGAGGAATTTGCAGCTCACATCAACCCACCAAGTTGTTTTAAAAAGACCTTTTTTTCCAGATGCTGCCCCATTCGAGCCAAAGTGCAGACACATAAGGAGCAGTTGGACATGGCTGACATTTTTCAAGAAGGTATTTCAGGTTGCTCAAGCATTCAGGTATCTCTGGATCTAAAATGTTCTACAATTACACAGGTGCTTCCAACCAAACAAAGCCACCAGCCAGATGTACATCTCCACACCAATACCACATTACCATGCCCTACGTATGAACACCAGGAAGATCCTTTCCCCTAAAGGATATATCATTTAATGAAGAACTGATATAAATAATAGCTGAGCCTTCGTGTATTTAGGAATAATACAGAGACAAATGTTCCTGTAGGTGTGTTACTGATGGATAGATAGGTAAAGAGACAGGTAAGCAGCAGTGCTTACACACACAGATTGCAAACCTACAAATAACATAAAGCCACACTGTCTTCTGATCTCTTCTGGAGAGTGGCCAAATCCACTGTACTTGGAACAGGAGTACTTACTGAGATGTCTTGAAAATGAAATGCACAAAGTAATCCAACCACTCAGTACCAAGAAAAAAAAAAAAAATCACAATTACAAAAACTTTCTTCATACAAATGTTTGTTAAAAAAAAAGTTAACAAGAGCCATGAAGGGAAATCCACTGGAAAGCTATTTTAACATAACTTTCCTCACAGAGCCAACCTTAAAAGAGAAAAGGGAGCTGAAAGTGTTGAACGTGAACAGCGTAAATTCTGTCAACTCAGAGGAAAGCTATATTACAGCATTCTAACCCAGGCTGCAAAGAGTCATAACATGCAACAGAAGCTCAAGCACCTGAAAAAAAAAAAAATAAAGGTTCACTACAACTACAAATCACTGACGGTTACAAAGTATATACTGTCAGGGTGGGACGTTTCCGACACAAAACCTACTTTTGCTAAACCAACCAACTAGTGCTAGAGTGAAAATAACGTCAGCAACCTAAAGAATATTCATCCAAGTAAGAACGCAGAAGCACTGTTATATATTAACAACAACCACCACCACTGAAAAGCAGTGTTTCAAAGCAAACCCTCTTCACAGCTATCTAGTGAAAGCCAGTATGTTACACATCAGAGAGCAGTACAGCATAAATTAGACTCCATCAGTCTCTCAATGACAGAAGAGCACCCAAACGTCTGGGGTGTAGATGCCACCAGTTTGGACTGTAACTGTCCATAACCACGTGCCCTTCTGTCCCAGAATGACCTCTGGCAACTTCTTCTCATCCATTCATACTGATTCATTTCCACACATGCTTTTGAGAGCAAACTCTTTCATCTTCTTGCCTTATTTATTAGCGTGTGGTAACAAAAGGAACAAACAAGCAGAACTATTCTACATCCTCTACAGAAGTGCAACTTCTTGATGCTGTGCTGTTAGACTGTACCAGAAACACCACAAACATCCACTGATAGGACTACAGAAATAAAATAACTTGAACTCACGTGAATCTAAACATAGGACAGAATGTTTGTGCTGTGCAACCACAATATTTCACTCAAATACAAGGTTTTCAAACACAGCTTTAAGTCCAACAAAGAATTACTTCAGGGATGACTCTTAATTCAGCAGTGCTCTTTCCCTGCCAAGCTACTTAATGTGCAAGGTTTTTCCTTCACCCTCCACAACCCCTACTGCATCCTTTCAGTTTTCACCTGCTGCTGGCTCTGGTGCTCATCAAAACTCTCCTAAACAGCCAATTCAATTAATTAATGCAGCTGAAAATTCAGCCTAGCTACAGGCAGGAGACTAACCTCTTTCTGGGTTAGTGAATGAATTATCATAGCTCTCCTTGAGCAGATTCAAAGTCCAAGAACACACAAAGTACAGTTACACGTCTGCGAGCAAAGGATGGTAAAGAATGGCAAAATGTTTTCTCCTTCTTTAGGTAGCAACAAGATTTTAGAGCAGCCGAGGTTCAGGCTAGTCTAAGAAGTTAGTCATCATCAACAAAAAGCTAACAAAATTAAACAGTATAAACAGCACAGTGTAAAAACTGATGCAGACATCTTATATTTTGCATGACACTAATTGTAAAGCTTCCTGCACTTCCCTGGACAAGGTGTTCATGGGTCCACTGTGTTAAACAGAATTAAAAAAAAAAAAAAAAAACCTTCTGCATTTGGGGTTTGCTTTGCTAAGAAGTAAAAAGGGGGAGCTTCCTTCCAAACCCAAAACTGCAGGAAATGTAATACAGTATGAGCAGGAACCCACTTGCTAGGTTTGGGTGCTGGAGAACTTTGTTTTAACAACAGAGCTGTTTAAGCCGCTTTACATTTAGCCAACCTGATGGATCACCACTACACAGCTCACTTCAGGCCCATTCTCATGCCCCTGCATGGCAAACTGTTACAGAAAATTGACTCGGAGGAAAAATTACTGGAGGAAGGAGGGGAAGTGGAGAAGAGGACATGTTCTTCTCAGTGTCAACTTCCTGTTCCAGCACAGTGTACACTCACTGTTTGTGACAGTTCAGCCTGAAAACATTCACAGCCAGGCACAACTACTTAGATCCACAGTGCTACCAAAAAGCCATTAACTTTCCTTAGCATGCCATTTAATGCTCTCACAATTTGCACTCAACAGGAGCTTAAACTAATCATGTCAGGACTGCTGCGGTCCCTCTCCTTCCCATCTACTTTCTGCCTTGATGACTTCATAACACCAGCACTGGCACAGACTCACTGACTTGCTTTACCTCCCTTTTGACTCCACTTGCAGCTCAGCCCTCTGAGCACCGTTACATTCGGAACACAGAGGTGGGGACAGCAGAAAGCACTCACCTGCAGCACTTTCAGCTTAGATCAGCTTTCAGGAGATGTTTACTCAGATGGATGCAAACAGATGCCAACTCCTCTACCTACACCCTAACTTGCTGGACGCAAGCCAGCCACAACGGTGATGATATAACTAATTGCATGCCCAAACCAAAATACCTCATCTGTAGGGCACTCTGTGGATACTTCAGCTCCTCTAAGCCTTAATACATCCCTTCAGCCTCGCTTCTTTATTAACACAGAGGAACGTCCTTGATCCTAAGGCGCGGATTAACCACGATCCCGTTTCCAAGGTGTCACAAACAGCGCTGCAGCCAAAGACATCGTGCTAACCCGCTGGGCACACGTCACCTTGCTTTTTATTTCGGGCCTCGTAACTCCAGGAAAGCATCCAGGCCTCATCACAGAGCCCACTCACCCCACAGCACTCACTGCCACCACCCCATGCCACCTCCCCCCCCAAAACGCTCCGCCGTGCCCTCCACCCCTCACCCCAAGCCCTGCCCCCACNGGAGGGCTGGGAAGCGAGCGCTGCGGGAGGGGCGGGGGTGGTAAGATGGAGAGGGTGATGGATTGACTGACTGACTGACTGACTGATGGATGGATGGATGGGGTTGCAAACCACGGCGGGGATGGAGGGGAGAGCTGTTTCAAAGTGGGGAGGGGGGCAACAGTAAAACGGTGGAGAGGTGGCAAAGCGGGGAGGGAAAAACAGCAGAACAAGGGGAAATGGTTTTAAGTTGAGGGAGGGAAGATTTAGGTTGGATGTCAGGGGGAAGTTCTTTACGATGAGGGTTGGGGAGGTGCTGGAACGGGCTGCCTGGAGAGGCTGTGGATGTCCCGACCCTAAAGGTGTTCAAGGCCAGGTTGGATGGGGCGCTGGGCAGCCAGGACTAGTATTAAACGGGGAGGTTGGTGGCCCTGCCTGTGGCAGGGGGTTGGAGATTCATGCCCCTTGAGGTCCCTTCCAACCCGAGCCATTCTGTGATTCTGTGGGAACTAGAAATAAACAGGGGTTGCAAACAGCTGGGAGGGTTGCAACCAGATAGAGATTTAAATAAATATTGTGGGGTGGGAGCTATAAGGGTTGTAGATAGACAGGGGATCTGCAAACCTTTGGGGAGTTGCACATTGGTGTGGGGGATTACAAATAGTTGTAGCGGTTGCAGGCAAGGAGGGGGATTGCAAAGTGATAAGGGGGTTGCAATCAAATAGGGGTGGGGCTGCAAATTGGAAAGTTGGATGACAAAGCTAGGGAGGGGGAGTGGCAAGTGAGGGAGCGTGTGTGCAGACCTGAGAGTGCTGGGGGGAGGGTCTCACCGTTGGGAGTATCTGCACCTGAGTGCATCAGTGTCTGGCAAAGCGATTGGGGTGGGAAGGTCTAAGGGTGAAGGGACACATCTAGGCCTGCTTAAAGCTTCGGGTTCCCTGCAGCCCTCTGCAGCGTGAGTTGGGCTACAGAATCCTTGAGGGCAGGGGTGGTTACAAAACGAGGTCAGCTGCAGCCCTGGCATGTGGCCCAACTTGCAGTGCTGGCTATTTGTGGGCCCAACGTGCTGGGATGTCGTATGGTGTCTCTGTGAAGTTTGCCAACACTCCGTGCTGAGTACAGGTCGTACAGCAGCTCAGTGAGGAGTCGTGTGAAGCCCGGCTGGCAGATAGGGCCTGGTAGGGACAGATCAAAGAACCTGCAGCCAGATCATAGAACTATATAATATCCTGAACTGGAAGGGGCCCGCAGGGATCATGGAGTCCAGCTCCTGGATCTGCATAGGACCATCCCAAATCCAAACCCAGTGTCTGAGAGCGGTGTCCAAACAATCCCTGAGCTCTGGCAGCTTGTGGCCATGCCCCCGGCTCTCTGGGGCAGCCCATTTCCCTAACCCCCAGCTGCCTCTCCCTTAACACAGCTCCATGCCATTCCCTCTGCCCCTCTGCTCCCTGTGAGGGGCTGCAGCTGCCATGAGGCCTGCCTTCAGCCTGCTCTGGGCTCAGCACTCCTCATTTCACTCTAATCTTTTGTGTCACTGCCAGGAAGCCTCCTGTGGCTGCACAACCATACCTTTCCAATAGGTCACTCCAAAAGTAATGTCTCCTATCTAATTCCATGGAAACTGCAACAGCTGCAAAAAGCACAATAACACTGTTTGATAGAGCATATTTTCATCTACAAGCCGCCATTTTTCAACATAGTCACCACCTTAAGCTGTGTATTTTTGCCAGTGATAAGCAAGAGCCTGCATGCTGCGCTCATGAAAATCTGCACAAGCAGATATGACACGCCTCCACCCACCACCTCCCTGTGCTCACATCCACTGTTCAGTCTCCAGAAACATCCAGCAAGTGTCAATGAATGTCAGTGTGTGACGTTTTTTACCCACAGAATCATCCTGAAATCATTGGATGGTTTGGACTGAAAGGGATATTGAAGACATCTAGTTCCAACCCCCCATATATAGGCAGGGACACCTCCCTCTAGACCAGGCTGCTCAACAGCCTCTTCCAGCCTGGCCTTGAACATCTCCAGGGAGTGGGCATCCCCAAGCCTTGCTGGGCAACCTGTGCCAGTGTCTCACCACCCTCACAGTAAAGAGTTTCTTCCTAATATCTAGTCTAAATCTACCCTCATCCAGTTTAAAATCATTTCCCCTCATCATGGTGCTACATGCCCTTAAAAAAAGTCCCTCCCTATCTTTTCTGCAGGCATCCTTCAGGTACTGGAAGGCTGCTAGAAGATCTCCTCGGAGCCTTCTCTTCTCCAGGCTGAAAAGCCCCCGCTCTCTCAGCCTGTCCTCATAGGGGAGGTGCTCCAGCCCTCTCATCATCATCACAGCCCTTCTCAGGACCTGCTCCAGCAACTCAATGTCTTTTCTGTGTTGGTGGCCCCAGAACTGGAAGCAATGCTGCAGGGGGCGTCTCACAAGAGCAGAGTAGAGGGGCAGAATCACCTCCTTTGAACTTCTGGTCACACTTCTCTTGATGCAGTCCAGGATGCAGTTGGCCTTCTCAGCTGCATGCGCACACTGTTGGATCATGTTGAATGTTTCATCAACTGACACCCCCAAATCCTTCTCCTCAGGTCTGCTCTCAAGCCATTCTCCACCCAACCTGTATCTGTGCTTGAGATTTGCCCCATCCCATNATCACAGCCCTTCTCAGGACCTGCTCCAGCAACTCAATGTCTTTTCTGTGTTGGTGGCCCCAGAACTGGAAGCAATGCTGCAGGGGGCGTCTCACAAGAGCAGAGTAGAGGGGCAGAATCACCTCCTTTGAACTTCTGGTCACACTTCTCTTGATGCAGTCCAGGATGCAGTTGGCCTTCTCAGCTGCATGCGCACACTGTTGGATCATGTTGAATGTTTCATCAACTGACACCCCCAAATCCTTCTCCTCAGGTCTGCTCTCAAGCCATTCTCCACCCAACCTGTATCTGTGCTTGAGATTTGCCCCATCCCATGTGCAGGACCTTGCACTTGGCCTTGTTGAACTTCATGAGGTTGGCACGGTTCCACCTCTCAAGCCTTCCCAGGTCCCTCTGGATAGCATCCCTTCCCTCTAGCGTGTCAATTACACCACTCAGTTTGGTGTCACCTGCAAACTTGCTGAGGGTGCACTCAATCCCACTGCCCATGTCACCCACAGTGATGTTAAATAGCACTGGTCCGAGCACCAATCCTTGAGGAACACCACTTGTCACGCTCTAAATCCATCGTAAAAGGCCCCCAAGTTTGTCAGGCATGACTTGCTCCTGGTGAAACCATGCTGGCTGTACCAATCACCTTGTCTTTATTTTCCATGTGTGTCAGTAGGACCTTCAAGAGGATCTGCTCCATGATCTTGCTAGGCACAGAGGTGAGACTGTATGACCTGTAGTTCCCTGGATCTTCATTTTTCCCTTCTTGAAAATGGGGGTTGTTTCCTCTTTTCCAATCAGTGGGAACTTCACCAGACTGCCACCTTTCAAATGTGATGGACAGAGACTTGGCAATTTAATCCGCCAGTTCCCTCATGAAGGAATTCAGTTCCACACCTTTGTTTCATATGCCCTTCTGTGTAAGACGCTGTTTTGTCAGACTGCCCCTCTGCTGTCATCTATCACACAGCAACAAAATATAACGGAATATTGGTGGAAAGGTTCAACCTCTACTGTTATCTCACCAACATTCACCTCTGACATTGTGGGCCAACAAAGTAAAATAGGAGGTGTTACTTTCAGAACAGGCCTTGGAACAGCTCGGGTTGGGTGGTTCAACGACCACGGGTTGGGTGGTTCAACCCTCAACAACCACGGGTTGGGTGGTTCAATGACCCAGTGCATCACCTCTTGCTTCTGCAGTACACCACTAAAAAGCTGTTTGCAGGGAGAAATGGCAACTGCAGCCTAAGATTTGCCCTGCTCAGTTCAGAAAAACACCTCCTGGTAAAGGAAAACCCAGCCTCATTCACATGTGCAGTATATCTGCTGGGACCTGAGCAGGAAGTTTGGGATCTCTGCCAACTCTGGCTGTGCACTAACGAAGAAGGCAGCACAGCACTGACCTTACTCCAGGCCCTGTTCCATGGGGTTGCAGTCCTCTATTCTGGGAAGAAGTCATAGGGGTGAAGTAGCATGGGAAAAGCCTAACAGCCCATCCCAGGCTGGGCTGAGCCTTGGTTAAAACTGGGACAGCAGAGTCTTGGAAGAGGAGAGATTCACTTCAATTAAAAAAGCATTGAGGACCTTTACTTTTACCTCCTTATGTTCTTGGGTCTTTCAGGAGCTCTTCTGGCCATATGGACAAGGCTGCACGTTGGGAACAGCAGGCTTACATGCCTGCCAGGGATCAGTCCCTTGGTGTGAGGATTGGTGATGTGGCTCAGGACCTGCTTTGTAATATCTGAGTGTCCTGGAGAGTGTTTCTCTGAGTAGTCCTAAAACCAAAGACAGAGCATAAGCTAATTGCTAAGGAGCTTGAATGACAGGAAATGAGTTCTCTGAGTGCCTAGCTTACTTCAGTTCTTCATTAATTCAGCAGAGTCAGATATTCCAGGACATCCAGACTAATGTTTAGGCTGTCAGAAATGTCAGATGCATGTAAGCCTCATTAAAGGACAGCTACAATATCCCAATTTCTGTGCATTCTGTGGACAGGTGAGCAATGTAGCAGCATCCCACTGCCCTGGACTCTTCCAGTTGAATACATCCATTTGATGACTTGACAGAAAACATCTTTCAAGTATTAGTTGAGCCAGCCTCCAAGTTAGGCTTATCAGGCTTTGGCATGAGACCTTTGCTGTTGGACAGCACTACAGCTCTCCAGCTCACGTGTGCCAATTCTAACTGGCATATAGATGGCTCATGTGCCGATGGTTGAATGCCTAAAAGCAGTGTCCACCTTTCCATGTTTCTGAGGGTCTCATGGTCTGAGAACATTCTCTGCTAATGTCTTCAGGGTCTAAGAAATCTGCTATCTGCAAGGGAAATTAGAGATCTCAGCCCATGACAGTATCTGGAGGCATGAAGAGTTCTGCTTGCCCTCACAGTTAGCCACCATAGAATCATGGAATCATTTGAGTTGGAAGAGACTCTTAAAGATCATGCAGTTCAAATTCCCTGCAATGAACAGGGACACCTACAGCTCCACCAGGTGCCCCCGCTCTCTCAACCTGTCCTAGTAGGAGTGGTGTTCCAGCCCTTGGAACATTTTTGATGCTCTCCAGCAGGTTTACATCTCTCCTGTACTGAGGACTCCATATCTGGATGCAGTAGTCCAGGTGAGGTCTCACGGCTCAGAGCAGAGGGGCAGGATCACCTATCTCACCCCACAGGCCAGGAGGTGGTCTAGGTGGGAGCCTATTGCAGAGCATTTATCTGATTGAAAATGTCAGACAAAAAAAAAAGAAACCAAAGAAATAATCCAAACAGGGAACTTCACATCACAGAAGGCTTCACATTCCAAGTGCGTTAGAATCTGGGAAACCTTTCTTCTAAATTTTTTTAAGCATCAGAACAACCTGGAACCATTTTGACTTGGAAGCAGTGCAGAGCTTTGCCATCTCTCCTCTCTCAGAGTGTGTTCCAACTTGTTGCTTTTTTTTGCCATTTATTTGTTTGTTCCCTTGAGACAGGTGATCCAGCTTTTCCCTACTGATTGTGCAGTTCTCAGTGTCTTCCTGAGATGTGCTTCTGTAAACAGTTATTCTTGTACACCAAGAATTGCTCTTTCTAGAAGAATGGGGCTTTGCAGCTGCGTTTCTCATATTTCCACTCTTATTTTACCCTCCTGCTTGTTCTCTTGCCATTCATGTGACCATCTCATGCTTCCATTATAAAGTTCTATGAAATCTTCACTGAAAATTACTGTGCTGCTACGGAAGTTAGGGAATAAATGCCCTCCTTCAGCTCAGGTCAGTGCAGCTGAAATGTATACACTGATAGACACCTGCTTCCTTCAGTAAACTGCAGAGGATCTTAGAGACACAGCTCTGCTGTGTGCTCTCTAGTTCACTGTCAATATCACCAGGAAATCCATAAGAAGTAAATTTCAGGAGAGAACTGAAGGCCTCTGAGGAAGCTCTGGAGCCTCATGCCATCAGTGGTATCTGAAGAGAGATTCACTAATCTCCATTTCTTCTCAAGATCTGGGACAAGCATACACTCAGGCTATAATTTTCTTTGTAGAAAAAAGCCATAAGCTCACAACACAACCAATTAATTTAATGCTTGTGGTGCCTGTCTAGAATGGCAGTGAGTGCCCATTCATTGAGCTGGCATTAGAATCATATAATCACAGAATAATTGAAGTTGGAAAAGATGGTTGGATCAGCTAGCATCAACCCACCCACACCATGCCCACTAACCATGTCCCTCAGTGCCACATCTCCACATTTCTTGAACTCCTCCAAGGACAGTGACTCCACAACCTCTCCAGGCAGCCTGTTCCAACACCTTGCCACTCTTTTGGAGAAGAAATTTTTCCTAATATCCAACCTGAGCCTCTCCTGGTGAAACTTGAGGCCATTACCTCTTGTCCTGTCACTGTCACCTAGGAGATGAGGCCCACCCCGACCTTGCCACAACCTCCTTTCGGGCTGTTGTAGAGAGTGATCAGGTCTCCCCTGAGCCTCCTCTTTTCCATACTGAACAATCCCAGTTCCCTCAGCTGCTCCCCATAAGACTTGTGCTCCAGAGCCCTCACAGCTTTGTTGCCCTTTTCTGGACACACTCCAGGGCTTTGACGTCTTTCTTGCAGGGGCCAAAAAATGAACTCAGTACTCAAGGTGTGTCCTCCCCAGAACTGAGTACAAAAGGATGATTACTTTCTTCCAAGGGAGAAAAGGCCCTTTAAGAATCATTTTTCACTCTTTTTTCCCACATAGTACACTTAAGCTATGTTGCATTATTTGAAGAAGGTTTCTCTTTTGGCTTAGAGTCATGAATCCCACTTGTTCTTTTTTTCTTCTTTAGCAGGGAATAATCTCAACAATCTCCCTTGTGTTTGCTGATATTTCAAGGTAAAAGTTTAATTGGAAGTTTTCCCATTTTCCAGATGTAATGATTTCCAAAATAAATACGGGAAAGGTTGTGGGATAATACCATGTGAACATTTTAATACACACGATAATGTCCTCCAGTTTATACAGATCTGGATTTTTTCCAGATATAAATGTTGACGTCTTTCTTAGAGAGGTAGCGAGGATTACATCAAGAAATCAGAACTGTGGTGTTCACCACACTGATTCTGCAGGCCAAACCAAGAGATGAGAGTCTGAGCTATATTCATGCTTCTCACTTCAGGGGAATTGTATTTCAACAGTGTTTTGTCCACAGGACTGCTGTTCCTGGAGATGGTGATTTATTCTTTCTATATCAGGTGACAGAATTGGCTGAAGTGAGCCACGAAAGGCTAAACTGAGCCACTGGGATCACTAGAGGAGGTTACAGAGGCAGTGCACATGGACACCACTGCAGCAGCAGCCCAGAACAGGAACTGGGACTGAAAGAAGCAGCTGTTACTCTGCTCATTTCCTGCTTGTCGAGAAAGTGCTCTCAGGAGTTCTGAGTAGAATGCAAAATAACATCTTGCATCCTCCAGGTACCTCAGCCTGCTTGAAACTCCTTCAGCTGGGTAATAAAGGCTGTTTCCCTGCCTTCATTCAACCAACATTCCCAAACCTCTGCAACCTACTCCTACTGCCAATCTATATCACTACTCCATCCAGATGGAAATGAAATCTTTTAGGGTGGAAAAATTGTGGGCTATCAAAGCATACGTCTGCCCACGCTCCCTGCAATCACAGTGCTGTCTCTGGAACTCACGTCCCAGTCCTCCCTCCTTGATGTTTTTCACATTCAGCAGTCAGGAAAGACCTGTCCTGCACAGGTTCCATGTCCTTCACCTCTGCATGCCAGGTGGGGGCAGCAGCCTTCAGACAAGCAGATGGTGCTCACCTTCCTACGGATATGAGTGGGAAAGAGGGAAGTAGAGTTATGGGCCTCTTGAATGAATTCTGAGATAAGTCTGCTATAGAGAGGTCTGACCTCAAGCAGGGCAGCTGCAAGCTGGGAGCAGCAACTGGTTGTTGGCTCTGTTCTTCAGCCCTGCAGATACTACATCTTTCCCAAAGCAGGACAGAAAAAGCAGGAAGGAATGAATGATGAAATCCTTTAGTAAAAAATGTTGTTTCTCTGTCTTCTCAGCCATTCCCATCTTGTTTGAGATTATTACTGCAACATTATTTATGCTTCGATCACAGGAATTTTTTCATAGTCATGAATAGCTTTGTGAATTTAAGAAAATACTCAGAAGGAGCTATTTTTTATCTGTTTGAAGTCCTAATGCACTTAAAGTTTATGTAATAAAACTGTCAGTCCATAAAGTTGGTCTTCTAAGACCACAGATAAAACATAGTTATTTTAAAGCAACTGAGCACCTTTGAAAAGCAATGATAGTTTCAAGGAACTCAGCACTATTGAAAAGGCTTTCAGTTTAAGCCTGAATTTTCCAGAGGAATAATGAACAGTAAATTTCACTGACTGAATTTTCAAATATTCGTGTTGAAATAGCCTTAGAACTCTGATCATTCCTGCTGCCAGCTCTTAGACATCCCAGCAGTGAAATTCAACAGTCTAAGTCGCAGATGCTGAATCACTGCATGTTGCAGGTTTGCGTTTCCCAGCAAACTGGCCATGATTTTCAGTTACCCTGCAAAGCTGCTTTGATAAACTACATCATCCTTCAGCAAGGCTCTGGATGTCCAGTACTGCGAGCAGTTGCAAATGAAAGAAGCAGTGCATCCATGATTGCTTTTAACTCTTTAAATAGGAGGATTAAGCAGGTAGTGTGGCTTTAAACATCCATGTTTGGACCTCCTGTCAAAGACAAAAGTGATATAAGAATTGATTTGATGGGACTGCATAGTTGCTGATCATTACCAGCATACTTCCAATTTCTCTCTGTCACCATGTGCTTTAAATGTACATTAAAAAGAATCATGAAATTGACATAAGCCAGTTAAAACTCTCAAAAGATCCACTTTTAAACACAGAAGCTTTCAGAGAACAAAACCTCCTCTTCAGCACTCCTGGCTCATTCCTAGGGGTCATTTCTTACAGTTCTGCTAAATCAGTTGAGAAAGTCAACAAAGCATAGCAACATTGCACTGTTTCTATGAAAAAAAGCACCAAAGATCCTTGAGAAAACTCTGAATAAAGCAGAAAGCAAGAACAAAAGTTTTATATATGTGGTATTGTTAAAACTCCCAAGTGGCATAAATATAATAAACAGTAGTGAAGAATGGGATATTTCTGTTTGTTTCCACACACTTGAGATGACCTAACCTACCTCAGGCATGGTTCCACTTTGTGACTTGTGAGTTATTTGATCGTTCCAAACTTGTGAAAATAAACACTATTATTCTACTGTTCTACATCGTGCATTCTTTTGTTCTCTGTAAATAGACTGAGAACTATCGAATGAAAGTAAATCATAATGAAATACAAATCAAAATAAAAACTGCAGATAAAAGAAAAACAGCAAATGGAAAAAATGAAATAAACACAAAAATAATGAAACAGGAGACTCATCAGTGAGCACAGCTCCGTGTGCTCCAGATGTCTTCGTCAGCGCTTTATGGTTGAGTTCTGATCTCATTTACAGAGGTCTCCTGCAGAGATTTCCCTCATCCTAAGTCTGGGATAGACAGAAATCTATCTTTTTTCAGGTTAGGATTCCCTGTGAGAGTTGCTCAGATCCCGTCACAGTTTAGTATGGGCTAGACACCTAACTTGGTGTCTTTTAATAAATTCCCCTCCTAACATAACAGGTTATTTTTCTGGATGTTCCAATACTGTCTTCCAGATCATTTTCCGCATTTTGCCTAATAAAGGCTGTGGTGTCATCCTGATATCTGAGTTCCCCCAGACAGAAAACATAAACTCAAGTATAAATTCTTCCTTAGGCATGGTTCTGCTTTTTGAGGTTAGCTAAGCCCAAAACCCACCCATGCCTCAGTGTAGCAGTCTTAAAGCGATGTTTCGTAGACTATGTAATACTTGTCCAATTTTGTGCACATCATGTTAAGTATCACCGTTGCTGATAGGGCTTTCACCACTCACTGGGAGAGTTCCTTTCACGGCCTGATGTATGTTACTGTCAGAAGGCTTCTCTTGACATTTTTGTAGTGTTTTTTAGCATTAGAAGACTTTGAAGATAAGAAGCAGTAAACATGTGCATTAGAGATGAGCTAACTGATAAAACACCTCACTTTACACTCCTCTTCTACACCAAGAAAGTACCTTCCTTTCACATTTTCTTTATTGAACATGAAACATTTGTTCTTGATATTTTGAGAAAAAGAAATGCAACTTCAGACAGATCTCACTTTTGTCAAAAACCCAGATGGGGGAAGTGTAGGGTGAAAACCCTGAATAAATAGTACCCAAACAATATAATGAGGATGGACAGTATATTTTTGGATGGATTATCCAGATGGTATAAAGACACTCAACAAATTTGGAAGGGCTCACCTGTC
>VXAB01005226.1:0-57941 GCA_013399175.1 Odontophorus gujanensis
TCCGGACCCAGGATCCGCAGCACATTCTGTTGTATTACAGTTGCAAATACAGTTCCGTTAACTTCAGTCACGTAAATAATTTAATCTAAATGGTCATTTTTTATTTTTAAGAAATACTTATCAAGCTTAAACTGAACTTCTCCTTCTGAAATGGAAAATTGTTTAAGTAGAACTGCATAGAATATCTGTTTACTTTCTCACGTCTCTATTCTGTCATTACAACTTTCCTTTTTTGTTAAAAGAACCCTGAAAGAGATTATTTCTGAATTATAGAACATGACCTTGGACATTTTGTGTTTCCTTCTGAACAAGCATTGCGGTTGGAAATTATATGAGTGTTCAAATATATTGAGAATACCTTCTTGTCATGGTGTTGTGTTTTTTTTTTGTTTTTTTTTTTTACCACAAAACCATGACACGTCTCAATTTTAAATTTACATGTTGGCTGATAGAAGTTTTTGTAAGAAGACTCATACTATTGTGTTTAGAAACATAAGGGTATTTTTTGCTGGATATGTATCTATTTTTTCTGTAGAAAACTGTGTCTTTGAAGCAGATGCAACCAAAATTTGTGTAGGCAAGGTGGAAATGGTAATGTTACTGTTGTGATGTACTTAATCAAGTCAGGGTGTAGAAAGTGAAAATAACGTAGGGGAAGGTAATTTTCATCCTTCCTTTACTGCTTTTTTAATATCAATTTTCCTAAGGCATTTTGGTACTTCAGTTTGGCACTTAGGATTTGTTTATTACACTGCTGTCAGGTAATTCCTCATCTGAAATATATAAGTGTAATTTTATAACATATGGACCCTATGTTGGACTTCTGTATAGGTGGCAATTTTCATCTCATTCTGTATATCTCTCTGTTTTGCTGTTTGTCCACATTCATTGGAGGCATTAGGAAAAAGATGGAACACTCATTTCTGTTAATCAAGACCCTTGTAGCAGTTTAGTACTACTATTTATGAGATAGAGGAGTGCTTGAGGAAATAAGCTGTTTGTCAAATCCTTTTTTCAGTTGTTTGCTGTAGCTGTAAGTCTGAATAAAACACGTATCTTGTAAAACTCATCTTTCAGTTCTGAATAGTTTTCCTGCAGAAGTTCTAACATGATTTTATTGTTATTAGAACAATTCCAGTAAAGATAGCATCTAAAAATATTCTTAATTATTGCTCCATTTGTTGTCAAAGTTTTCTCTGAGCAATTAGAGGAGATTTTTTACAGAGTGCTTTAGATTTTCCATTTAAACTTTTATGCTGTGGTAGAGAGAGCACTCAGCTTGTGTTTCTCTTTTTAACCAGTTCTTCACCAAACACAGCAGAAGTACTGTGGGCTGTAGCTCTACTATCTAGATTTGAATCAATCTTGAAATGTTATAACCTCAGTGTGGAGGTGGTTGTCAGATTCTAATAGCTAGAGTATTGATTTACACTTCTAAAAATATGAGAAAATGATCTCAAATGGTGTGTTGCTTATTGTAATGAGAGTATCTTCGACCACAGAAGTTGTATACGACGAACGTCTGCCTGTGCATGTATAAACGTATTGTTTCTTTCTGACAAGTCTGCTTTGTATCAGTTCAGTTGAGATCTCTTTTGGACAATTCTGATAGACTGTCTTTCCCTGCTTTTGTACTAGTATAGAACACAGAAGGTGAATTAAGGCATTGCAAATAGGCTTATGTTTTGTAACCAGTTTCCTGTGCCTGTTCTTAATCTCTCCCCCCTCTTTCTCTCATTCCCTCCTCCACATGGCAATTCAGTGCAGGTGCATCCTTGCAGGGAAGATAGTTCTACAATAAAACCAAATATCTATTTGGCAAATTATATCCTAGAAATTGAAATTGACATCCTTGTTGCAAGTTAATCATACATAAACTTGGAATCAGAGAATTAGGACTAACCCGGTAACAGTGATTTTCCTTTTCAGGGCATGATAGGATTATGTCCATTATATTCTCTTTCATGATGAAGGTGTTCTGACAGAAATATAGTTGACCAGAGAAGACTTGAAGATACTTGTGCTTTATTCCAACTTACTCTTCAGTATGATTTAGGAAAACAATCTGAACTACAATTTCAGGATGAAATGAAGGGAGATAAATAAAGATAGGGAAAGGTAGTGAGTGATGGAAACTGTGTTAAGCAAATACATCCTTCTCCTTCATGAGCAGGCTAGTTTAGGTGGCCAATCATCCTTGTTTTTCAGTGCAAGAAACCCTTTTTGATTCTATTTGGAATGTGCAGGGTAATGGATGGTAAGGAAGCACCACTGTTTCCTATTTCTTTATACTCAGGCAGCAGTCACGTTGTTCTGATTGGAAAAGAGAGGAAAATGTTGTACTTGAAATCTAATCCCCTTTGTTTATACCTATGATAGTGCTTTAACAAATGGAGGAGGTGTTTTTACCACTCGTACATTCCAAAATGCATATATACTCAGATGAGTTTCTTTTATGTTTATACACTTATCCATTTTGCTACTAGTAAAACCAGCAAAAGGTGCTTTGACAGCAGCAGCAGCTAGGGTGTTTTTTATTTTTTCCCTAGCTGTTATGATGGCTATAATTGTGGTACCTTGGAAACTCAATGTGAAGTCAATTTCTGTTGTTCCAGACATGTTATGTACTAATACTAAGAAAAAAGCAGATTCTCACTGCCTTTGACAACTGGCAGTCTACTTTGAATCCAATCTGCTGAATCCAATGAATAGATAAAGCAGACATGCAGGTTTGGGAAAGCAAGAGTGTAAAGCAGGTGCATAAATTAAAAATCAAAGAACTCGTTCACTGATTTATCTACCATACTCACTGTCTAAATGTCAGTTGGACTCTTTTGCTTCCCCAAATTTATCCTTGCATGGTGTGCTATTTATACTTTTTGAGATTTGTCTATTATTTTACTAAGAGCTATGAGAAAAGTTAAGGGATTTTTACAGTGGTATGAGTGTCATAGTTTTATGATTTTTCAGTTCTGAACACGCTCTCATTTTATTTATTAGCATCACTTACAATTATATTGTATTATACTGTACTATCTTTCATTCTGCCATCGTATTTAATATATTAGTTTTCCCTTAGATCATTGCTGCTGTTCTTTCTTGTCTAGGGCCATCTCCATATCTTTTTCCCTTCCTGCTTCCCCTTTTCCTGGGATGTGGGATCATGGGTCCCTTTGTCCCCTGTCATGGAACAAGGCCAAATCAGGCTGAACAGTGTCAATGAGACTGGGTAATCGTAAATTAGAATTATAGAATCACCAAGGTTGGAAAAGACCGACAAGATTATCCAGTCCAATTGATTAAATAGAAAGTGAAGACCATCAGAAAATGCTAAGAATATTTTAGTGTTTCTTATACGCGAACATAAAAGGCTGGCTTAATTTCTCTGTATATTGTATGGGCAGTACAGATATCTTAATTTAATATTTCATATGATAGAAGTACACTATATACTAAAAATAGTCACAAATGTTGGAGATGTAGAGGGAAAATTGGATTTAATTTTTAGTAGCCATTTAGTAAAGAAATATTTAGCTTACATTTGACGATGCTCAGCTATGTGTAATACCGGCAGTAGTATATTCTGAGTTTGAAAAAGCACAAATTCTTGGTAAAAGCTAAAATTATTGGATGATGTTTGGGATGTGAACGAAGCTGTAGTGTAGTATGCCTGAAAAGAATAAGTAAATGTCTTTATTTGGATTCTTATTTATACTAAGAATCTCCCTTTCTGATTTTTTTGTAGATCTTTGCAAGTGAGCCATTATAAAATTATTTATCATCTTTTATGTTATGATAACAAAGGTGTATAATTTCAACAGTCCTTCTGTTGTTGATTTCATTCAGTTTGTCATTGCTTCTTTTTTTTGTAAATCATTCTCTTGCATTAGCATGCCTTCTGTTCTTCCCCAATCTTGCATTTGTCCTATTTCAGTGGTTAAGTTGGGAACTTCAGCTGTTACGTGCTCTGAATTGCTCAAGCCAAAAGATGGGGTGGATTTCCCATCTCTGTAACACTACATGTTTTGGTTTCTATCCGTTTTTCTTGCTCATGGTTGTTCAGTAATTAGATAGCGTATTATTTGGTAGAGGAGAGAATAAATGTAAATAGAAATGGACTCATGCTGATGCTGGATTGCTAGAGAAGGAGTCAGATTCAGATGGACTTTGCTTACAGTTCATTTATTAATCTGTAAAACGTTGAAGAGGTGTAGGAGGTGTGAAATCTTTTTGGGCTACTCACATGCTGCAGATATGTCTATAGTGTTAAAAGTATGTTTTCATAGTTTCACCTTTTAGCCCATGCCAGCAGTTGCAATTTATCAGCTTAAAGAAATGCTGAGAAACGATATACTGGCTAATTATATAATGGTTTCTATCAAAAAACAGTGAGAGAACCATTGTGGAGTTTAACTGTCCGCCAGGGTGAAACCAGAGATATATCTCCTCAAGTGCTTCTTCCTCTTAGAGATATGTAATTATATATATTTTTTTAAGGGGACTAAACCAGTTATCCAGTCTCTTACACTCTGCTGTTGGTAGGCCTAGCTTTAGTATTCATGTCTTCTAAATAGAAGGTTAGGTAGTTTGAAAGAAGTTTGCACTATTCTTTTCCTAAGCTTCTTGCCTATATGTGAGCTTCTGTTCATGCCCATTCCTCTGTGGAATGCAAAGATAAGGGACATAAAGAGGTTAATTTAAAAGTCTGAAATTTGTTTTTCTATGGACATTTTTAGGGGTTGTAAGTTTGAATTTTATATGTGTGGAGGGTAGGAGTATTTAGTAAGTCTTTGCTTGTGTAGATGCTTTCTTGCTTTTCCAGTAGAAATCAGTTTTGTACTTCATGCTGTTCTTTCTGTGCCCTGTACAATACTGATACATTAAATGAGGCATCTTGAGTAATAAGAATATCTTAGATAAAGAGAGGAAGTCCTCTTGTCAGTTAACTGTGTAACTTGAGGAAATGGACTTGGGAGATTTGAGCTGTGTGGGTGATTCTTAACAAGGTTGTGCAGTGTGAGAAAGCAGAGTTCTGGCTTTAAAATATCTTTTCTGATAATGAGCTTCTATATGCAGAGATATGAATTTTCAAAATTTTTGTTCTCAACTTTTAGGACTGATGTTCTGTTTCTGCTATATTAAGTATATGAGCTATAAAGCACCAAAAACCTTTTCCAAAACATGAAAAACTGTCTGGGTGAACTGGGGAGTACAACTTAATTGTGAACATCATTCATTTATTGAATGTAACTGCAATAGTAAGTCAAGCAAGACAGCTTCTATTAGCTGGGTCACATTTTTAATTTTGTGTTCTAAATTTTTAATGAGAATATTTCCATAAACTTTTTTTTTTTCATAAAATGGACACTATAACAGACATTAACTAGTCTTTATCTGATCTTCTTGATTGTATCACTAGTGGTAATCAGAAAGCATGTTCCCATAACTGTGTACTTCATTTATGCCTCCAGACATACTTAGCAAATGGTGGCACACAACAAGCTTTATGAAGCAAAAATAAAGTAAAAATTGTAAGTTCTAGCTAAAATAAAATTAAATTAAAATATGTTTGTAGGATTAATAGATATGAAGGGTTAAATGTTAAGTGTACACAAAAAGTCTGAGTTTCTCTTGTTCTGAGTAGTTTAATACCTTAGGAATCTCAAAAGAGTTTTGAGTCAGTTGTGGAAATCCCAATACAGGCTACTTTTCATTGTGTATCTGCTGTCAGACAAAATGGCATGATACATGAAGAACACAAAGAGATCAGTACAAGAATGCATAATGATGTTATATAAATCAGCTGCGCTTTCATGTCTGATAGACAGCAATACTGAATGCAATATATCTCATGTCCTGTACAATAGTAGTATAAGGAGATTTGAGGCAAACGGTGAAAACGACTAGGAGTATGAAGATTTTTATAAGAGAGAACTGAAAGCTTGAGATCATGTATGCAGAAGATAGATTGGGAACTCCTATAATCCATTTCCTGAAAACAGATTCAAGAATGTATCCAGCACCATCAAACAAAATAAATTCAAAACAGATAATCATGGTAGTGATTTATTTTTTTCTTTTTTCTTTTAACATGACACATACTTTACCAAGTACTGTATCCAGTTCTTTGAGTACTGTGTACAGTTCTGGGGTCCCTGGTACAAAAAAGACAGGAATCTCCTGGAAAGAGTCCAGCAAAGGACCACAAAGATGATAAAGTACTTGGATCATCTTCCCTATGAGGAAAGGCTGAGTGACTTGGGTCTGTTCAGCCTTGAGAAAGGAAGACTCAGAGGGGCTCTTATTAATACTTATAAATATCTTAAGTGTGGGAGTGAATGGGACATGGCCAACCTCTTTGCAGCAGTCTGTGGGCATAGAACAAGAGGAAATGGCCACAAACTGGATCACAGGAAGTTCTGCACCAATATGTGAAGGAGCCTCTTCATGGTGAGGGTGACAAAGCACTGGAACAGGCTGCTCAAGGGAGGTTGTGGAGTCTCCTTCTCTGGAGATATTCAAGACCCATCTGGATGCCTACCTGCGCAAACTGCTGCTGGGAGTCTGCTTTGGTAGGGGGGGCTGGACTAGATGATCTCTAGAGGCCCCTTCGAACTCCTACAGTTCTATGATTCTGCGTTAGTGGCATGAAAGACTTCAAGGTCACAAAGATTGAAATTTAAGATGATTTGACACATTTATACTGAACAAATTTATAGAATGAATACATATACTTTTAGAAGAGTCAATAATTTTAAAAAGTTTCTTAAGAAATGCCTGAGGTAAATAAATACTTCTAATGTAATGTTTTATTCCGTCTTCTTGTGAAATATCTTGGCTGACCAGCTTTGGAAGTATTGAAAGTGTGTCAGAATATTGGAACAAATGAACCATTGTTTTTATTTAGAATGGCAGTTTCTCTTGCTATTGGAATCTGAATAAATTTGTTAGCTTTTCTATCTGCTCCATTTGTCAAGAAACAATATGAATAGCAGCTTTGATTTCCCTTCCTGCTCTTAGAAAGTAATTGTGATAGTCCTCTTTCAGAAATTCAAAGGGAGCAAACATTTTGAAGGATCTTTCACTCACATTTCATGCTTATAATCTATGTACAGATCTGGGACCATGGCAGATATTTCATTGTACTCGCATTTCAATACTTTGAGAACTTTGATAAATGAGAGATAGGATATTTTACAATTGCAGAGACACTCAGCTGGAAACACGGGATCTCATTTATTTTAGAAAAAAAAACATCCCTTGAAAATTATGCTGCTTTCAAGCACCTCAGGTGTATTAACTGTTGAAAATCTTATCATAATATGATGAAATTCAAAAAGCTTAATACTTTCATGAAATTTTGCTTAAAAAAATCTTCTTTTACTAAGACAGTCTTTTTTAGTTGCCTAATTTATAGAAAAACCAGGTTCCAAACTGCAAATGCACTTGATTAGGACTTTGAATACAGGACCATGGTCTGAATTTTGTGGCTACCTTTTTTTTCATCCACAAAGGACTAAAACCCTAAGGCCCTTTTGTAGAAGTTGTCAAACTAGTGGGATATGATTGTGACTAGGACTGCTAATGGACAGAATTTCTGTTCAATGGGAATTTGTAAGATAAAAAATACCATTCAGTATCAGAATTAAAAGAATAAATACTGTTATATTTTCCAGAAATAAAACTAAAATTAATTACTAAGAAGTAATTCGAATCTGATTGAATCAGAGGTATGGTATGAAGAGCCATTTAGTTATTATCTTGTCCAGCTTTCTAATGAAAGCAAATCGACTTAGAATTGGTTACTCAGGGCTTTGTTCAGTCTACTCAATTTGCTGGTTATCATGGCAGTTAATTTTTTTCATGATGTATTGAGTAGGATTTTTCCATATCTTATCTGGTACCTGTTGCTTCTTTTGCTTTTTCCCTGAGCAGAAACTTTTACTCAGTACACCATTGACTGTCAGCACTGTCTCTAAACTCATTTTGCCCACCAACCAACCCTACTGGAAGATGGCTCTCATACAAATATCCACCCCCACAGCTACCTCCAAACATGTGGGTCTCTACGAGGTGTGAATGTGTGCACATGCTAACCATCATTGTTTGTCAGTGTTTTCCTCACCACTGGTCTTTAGGGTCACCACTGTAACCAACTTCCCCTTGACTGGACCCTGTACCACCAATCCAGTCCGAAGCGTGGTGCAGAGAGCATGGATTTATTGTCTTTCTCTGCTCTAAGGGTGTTGTGGAAGACCATGTCATGTGCTACATTCAGTCAAGGAAAAAAAAACATCCACTACTCATTCCTCATTCATTAAACCAATCATATCTTCATAGCTCTTAGGTGGGACAGATATGTTTTAACCTTGGTAAATCCATGGTGGCTATTCCCAGGCACCTTATTTTTCATAACTTGGGTATGCTTTTCTAGGGGATTTCATCTGTAACGATCCCAGGGACTGGGACTGATCAGAATCTATTTACCTGGATCCTCTTTTTGCTCATCTTGAAGAATGTGATTTTTATCTTTTTCTAGAAATCTTAATGTTGGGAAGCCCACAAGATATCCCATTAACTGTCAAGTCCTCCCACTTGACTTCTGCCTCTTGTGTAGGACCAAACCATAGAAGCTGAGATCTCCTATAATGTATCTACTTGGTATATGATTAAAATCTTCCATGGAGAAGCACATATAATTTTTAATATATGAAATAAGTTTCTAGTCCACATAATGGTTGTTACAGAGCACAGAATTTCAGCTGTATTATTCATTGGCCTCTCTGTCAGAAATTCAACATTTTTTTATTTATTTTTTTTGCCTTTCCCCCTTGTTTGTTTTACAGTTCTCTCTTGTGGGATTAAATTTCTACAAAACTAGGAGTAACTGCAAAGTGAAGTACAGTTAATTTGAGGTTACTTGAAAGCTCTCTTAAAAGTAGTTGTTAAAATGTAACATGGAAGTGCTATCTCGGTATATAGAATGTGATAAGAGACAAATCATAGGGGATTGTAAAATATGTTATGTCTTTGAGCTCTACGATAAACATACTGTACAGTTTTGCTACAGTGCAGATATCTGTGGTGATAGATCTACTTGAGGCTGCTATGCTCTAAGGAGGAAGAGACGCTGAAGGTACTGGCATGCTTGGAGGAGCTGCTAAAAGCCTGGACATACCTCAAAGGCACTGGAACCTAAAATGGAGGCCAAGTGATTTGTATGTCTCACAAGTACACACTCAAACACAACAGTAGACCGAAAGAGCAACAAAATTAAATTCATTGAGAGCGTATCAGGAAAATGTGTGATTGGTGACTGTGGGAGCAGTCCCTTGGGAATGTGGCAGATAGTCCATTAGCTGGAATTATGAAAATTGCTTTGACTAACATATGAATAAATGTTATTAGACCTCCATGAGCAGAGAAAGTAAGGTAATGCTTTTATGAGAACCTGCCTCTCTATCATCTATGGTATGCTGTAACATACTCTGAAGACTTGATGTTGAAATCCCTGAGCAACAGTTGCAACTGATTTCAGTCATTGCAAATTGTGACCTTGGTGCCAATAGAAGCCATGTTTCTTGGTCATTTGTCTGGGAACAAACATGACAGTGCACAAGAAATGGTTGTACCAGTGCAAAGACAACAGACAAATAGGTATCCAGTGCTGCTTTATTTGTGTACAGGGAACTACAGAGCTAGAGCTGTGGGTTTATAGGCAGAGTTAATTAATTTTACTGGGACGGGGGGAGTTTTGTACTGCTCCATATGGTCAGACAATATAGATCTGTGTAGTTTTGCTTTTCTTTCAAAAAACTATTGTGTTTTATATTTGAAAATACAACTCATGTACTTTGATTTTTCTTCAGGTTTATTTATTTATTGTCTTACAGGTATCTCGTTTATGGAGGCCTCACGTGTGTGTGGAACTAATCTCATTCTTGCACAAATTGTTGCCCTTCTGCTGAAGAGGTTCCACCACATTAGACGAGACTGGAGAGGAAGTCTGTCAAATGTGCTTCTGCCAGTCCTCTTTGTTGCACTGGCAATGGCCTTGTTTAGTGTGAAACCACTGGCTATTGATTATCCTTCTCTCAAGCTGACACCAAGGCTTTACAAGAATGCAGAATCCTTCTTTAGGTAAAAGACTCATTGATCATTATAAATATCCAGGCTTCTGGGACCTTTATCCCTTAGTTCTCATATTTTTATGAGTATTCACATTCTTGAAAAAACGTTTGTGTTTTTTGTTTGTTAGTTTTACAATAACTGCTTATTTTTCAGTTGTTTAGTACATTTTTTTTAGGTTATTATGAGTGGGACATATGAGAGAAACATAAAAACAGAACAGTATTGTGTGAAGTATTTGCTGGAGGAAGGACAAAGTTTTTGGAGCAGTTTGCATTCAGTACAGATCACGACCATGTAAATGTTTAAATGCATTTTAAAAGCCTTTGCTTCAGCTTATTTAATTGATTAGATCAGTATTTTTCTGAAAAGATTCTCAGGTTAGACAGTACTACACTGTACTAAGGAAGCTTGTGTCCTTCTAGCTGAACATCTACGTTCTGTAATTTTAGATTTGAAATCATCCAGATTATTAATTATTTGTCTACAGTATCTATAGCTTATATAAGAATTATTCTGTATTACCTGTAAATCAGAGAGATTGTTTTATCTATTGGACAGATATCCAGATATATTTATAAATATAATATGATGATTGAATTTATTAATGAAACACAAAACACTTAAAACATACCTGTAATGAGAAGAATGGCTGTGGGGAGAAGTTGAGGTTTATTTAGGAGTAATTGCATTGAATTTTCTTTACAAGTTTAGACATAGTTTTTGAAATAGATTTTTTGTGTTGTATGTGTCCTATGCATAGACCTGTGACTTTAATTTTGTAGAAAGCATGTAGAACAGTTAATAGAATTAGACAAACTAACATGTTTGTGTTTCTTCCCTCAATCCACCCCTTACCCTCTGTCCCAATCTGAACAGCACTGAGGATGATAATCTCGGAAACCTTTCTCAGATTCTACTGAATAGATTCTTTGACTGGCACTTCACATGCATGCATTCAAAACAAGGGTAACTAAGTTACTACTTAATAACTACTTTAAAATGCTCTGTGCTGATTTAACACTTGTTGCTAACTTGAAATGATGACAATGGTAGTAGCTGAGGAAATCAATAAATCTAGCATAATTGTATTTTCTATGAAATATTAGCAGTAAAAATTAATTAGCCTTAAGGTGGATCTAGCAAAAATTTTGCTGAGTGCACGTACTTAAAACAAAACAAAAGAGAATATAGGTAAAAACAAAAGCTGTAAAGAAGAAGTGAATTCAGTATTTTTTTTTTTCTTTGTAATGTGAACTGTCTCAAGCTTCTATCAGCAGTCATAGAATAGCACAGCTTGGAATGGACCTTCAAGATGATCTAGTTCAAACCCTGTACCATGAGCAGGGCTGCCACCTGACAATTCAGAATGCCCAGGGCTCCATCCAGTCTGGCTTTAAATGCCTCCAGGTATGGGGCATCCAAGCTTCTCTGGGCAGCCTGTGCCACTGCCTTACTACACTCTGAGTAAAGAATTTTCTAACATCTAACCCAAATCTCTGCTCTTTTAGTTTAAAGCCATTACCTCTTCTCCTGTTGCTCGGACTGTGTATAGTTGTTCTTTTTGTTTGTTAGCTTCCCTCAGTACTCTAAGGTCAGTGAGGTCTCCTCAGGTCATTCTCTTCTCCAAGATCTCAGCTTGGAGCTCCGTGCCTCAATCTTCATTGTGGTCCAGCCCTCTGAATGTGAGGCTAATGTTAAGTCCACTTTGACTAAGGAGCTAGTATCCAGATAGAATATGTAAGTAGGCTTAATTGTTAAAGGTCTGATTCAAATCCCTTAAATGTCAGTGACAGATTTCTCATTACTTTCAGGATGATTTTGATTGAGTCTACTGTCTTGTATGAATGAGGGTTAGACAGTAATTATTGGGGTGTTTGTTAGGAAGAGTTCCAGATGTCCAAAGTTAGGAATGCAGATTAGCAACTATTCTTTACTTACCTTACTGATACAAATGCAAAGCATGCAACTCCTTTGTTGCTTTAATTACATAAATATCTGTTGTGAATCCACTTTAACTCAAATAATAAAATGGATATATCTGTAAATACAACTGCTGCTACCGTAAAGTACAAATAAGGTTCTCAAAATTCCAGATTTACTTGTTACTCTGTGTATTTCATCTATAATATATTCCCTTCTCTTGATGGCTGTTTCTATCATTGTTTATTTCCATTAGAAAAAATAATTCATGTTGGCAGATGGAATCAAATTCACTCCTGAATTCATGTGGATGCATATCTGCACAGGAGGTATGTATATCTCTGTGCATGTATTTATGTAAAATTTCTTTGTGTATAGTGTGCAGTACCTGAACTTATTCTTTTTTAAAGGGGGAGGAGAACAGCTTAGGAAGTAAATGCTTAGAACACTGACCTTTTTCTGATCAGGTATTGCTTTGTCTCATCTCATCAAACTAATTTTTTACTTTACTGGGCAAGGAACAACTTTTCCTCAATAGTATAGAGTGTTACTTAAAATGAAGCAAGCTTAAATGAAATAGTAATGGGGACTCAACCAGGAAGAGACTCGCTAACTGTGGAACTTCAAAGGTAATTTGTCAGTGGAGGCACAAATTTTACCTGCGAGCTATGGAAAACAAGAATATATGAGACTGATTTATAACATGTAGGGTCAAGATGTCAAATAAGAATGGCAAATTTTACGATTTTATGCATTAAATACTTTATGAGGTTTCCCAGGTATTGCATCATAATACCTTTTTTGTGAGAATATGAGACTGAATTGCTAGAAAACACTTTCCTTCTTTCCCCCAACTACAGCCCTTCAGTGCATGAATCAGAATTTTATTTTTATCCTAAATTCTACTTGTACATTTTGTGTTTATTTTCAGGCACAAAATGTGAATGGAAGTCTTGTCACCTTTTTCACTGCTGTAATCCCATCTCAATTTATATTTAAGTTTCGATGTTTTAAAAACAAACTGACTGACAGGGTTGCAAGAGAAATCAAAGGTGATACTCATGTGTAGGTGACAATTATTTGAGATGCCTTATAAACATGAAACCATACATAATTTATTGAAAAGTTATTGAGGCTAAAAAAAGGTAAATTCAGTTGATAATCAGTGGTGCAAAAGCTGCATACAAATCTGAAAAATGAAAGACTAAATTTAGTGACACTGATTTTTTAAATGTTTTTTAAAGACCACTTCACTTATTTTCTGTATACTGTTTTCCAGATGTGTCCAAGTTTCAATACCTCCGTTCCCTATGTGAAAAATAAGAGAGGACGTATTTTGTACAATCTCTCAGGGTTGAATGTGGAAGAATATTTAGTGAGAACTTCCAATAAAGCAAGGTAACCTAATCCTAAAATGACTAAGCAGTAGTATGTGTATTAAAAAAAAAATAAAAAATCCCTCCTAATCCAAAGCACAGACCCATGAAGGGGGCACTTGCCTTTGTCTGTTTTTTTTTGTCAAGGTGAATAGCCTTGTGTAAAGGAAACATGGAACCCTCTCTTGTGGCAGCTTCTCATATCTTCTTCCAGCAGTTGTCAATGGCTCTTTCCACACAGTAATTTCAGTTGAAAAATAAAGTACTAATTTAGATACTGCCACTTTATCTTGCAAAAAATGACTGCTTTCAACACAGTAATTTCAGTTGGAAAATAAAGTAATTATTTAGATATTACCACTTTATCCTGCAAAAAAAGACTGTTAAAGAAGATGGAGTTTAAGGTAGGTAACTTGCTATCATCTTATTGTCTGTTACCAGATATGGTGGTTGGTCTTTTGGTAAGAAGAAAGCTTCTGAATATCAAGAAGAAAAATGGAATAATGTCAAATCTAAGCCTCTGATTAAGGTAAGGATTGTGCGTGTTCAGGTGTATGCATTTCTTACTTCTTCAGGGTCCAGACTTCATTGCACTTGGCAAATAATAAATCATTATATAAATTCCTTGTATTTAGAAACTGGAAGAAAAAATTCCTGGCTGTTACGATCTGTTTCTCTGTCTGTAATTGTGTTCTGAAAAGCAATTTCACATGAGCCAAATGATAAACCTGTTGCTTACCCTCTGAACCTATTTCAGAGTCCAACTGAGCTCATCTTTAAAACTAGTTTTTAGGTAACAAGCCCAAATATCATTTTATATTCATTTGTGTCCTATAAAAAGTAAATGTCTGAACTGGGAAAAAAAAAAAAAAAAGAGTCCATTCAACTTCTCAGAAATTTGTTATTGAAACTTGTACCATTTTTGCAATGAATATTTTTTTGCTTTGCTGCATTTCTCTCTCTTTTTCTTTAATTTTTTTTTCCCTCCCACTCATTGTTTTTTAAAAACAAAGATTTCAGTTCTGGAAATTCTTACTTCTACATAACAAGTAGAAGTTAACTTTCGTATAACTGCCCTGCATTGGTGAGCAACTTCTCATTTTTACCCCAGAATAACCTGCATCTTGATGAAATTGGTTGAACTGTGAAATCTGGGTATCCTCTGGTAGTGGACCGTCCTGTCTTACAATTCTGCGTATAGCTGTCGATTTCTGTCCTGTGCTACCCTGAGAGTCAGGAACAAGGATTATTCTAAGTGCAGATGAAGTCAGGAGCTTTTTCTTGAGGACTTCTGGTGCACGCTGGAAAGACATGATGAATATTTGGGTTGGGATCTAGATGCTAAAGGGGAATTATCAGTACAAAGTATTTTTTTCTTCTTGAAAATGTCCTTTGAGGACTACTCAAATGTAAGACCAGTAAGGGGGAAAGCAGTTTTGGAGGAATATTTGAAGAATCTCAGTAACCTCTTTTCTTATTGTACAAGCAGATTTCTTATCAGCGGAAGCTATGAAACTTGACCTTCTGGATTCCAAATTGGAATATAAGGGAAAGATCTTTATATCTTCAGAATATTTTATGTGAAATTGGCACTAGATTTAATTTTCTCTTAGAAATGAAGAAGAAAACGGGAGTGTAATTAAACTTGATCTCAAAATCCCTTTTGGTACAAAGTGCAGTTAAAACAGGATATAGATATTCTCCAACTCTTGCTAACATCATTTTGTGTTTAGTTTTGCAAGTTGCTGTGTGATTGCAATGTCTTTTCTTTATACTTTTGTTTGAAAATATCAGATATACACACTCTGCTTTATAAATATTTTCATGTAGGTCATTTGAAATCCCCTTTACCTCCAGATTTCTTATAAGAAATTTGAACTCCTGTTCCGTAAATCCTTAATTAGTAATTTAAAGTACTACAGGTTTGCAGTAAGATTTGTTCTTCTGACTGCTGTTTTTGTCCTCCGTATCTTTATATCTTTTAAACTATAGTTTTGACATGCAAGGATTGTGTTTTTTGTCAGGGCCCTTTACTTACTTATTTATTTAACGTCTTATGCATAGAGCTCCACCTGGCATCAACAAAAGGATAAATTATAATTACACTTTTTGTGACTAAGCTTCATATTTCAGTGCCAAAGAAAATATTGGAGTGGATTTATAAAGGGCACTGTGTTATCTAAAATATCTCCTGGAAGTGGCTTTCAACTGATGCAATGTCAAATTATTGCATTAACCTTTCAATAATTAATGATCAGACTCTTACTTTGACCTTTCAGGCTTGTTCATGAGACAGTGAATTTACAGTTTACAGAATTTACAGAACGTTTACATAGTTTCATATGAAGTAAAATGAGAAATCAGTATTTGAAGAGACTTACTATTATCTGTTAAATATAATATACCTATTCAAATTCTGAAAGAGTGTTTACCAACAGAGAACATATATGTGTTCATAAATAACATGGAAAAGCAACATGTCGACCTGCAAACAGTCCAGGAGACTCCTGGAGTCCATTGATGACAATTTTCTCCTTCAGGTATAGAGACCTACCAGAGGTGAAACATTGCTGGACTTGTTGCTCAGCAATGCAGAAGAGATCATAAAAGATAAGGTTAGAGGCAGCCTGGGCTGCAGTGACCATACCTGGGTTAAGTTGGTGATCTCACGGAGCATGAGCTTAGCGAAGAGTGGAGTCAGGATTTTGAGGAGGATGAATTGAGGCTGAGAGCACAAGAGCTCTCTGTTACTAGAAAAATAAATCAGTGCCTGGGAAGATCATGGAGCAGATACTCCTGGAAGAGATGTTAAGACCAGGCACACACAAGACGAGGCAGAGATCCGAGACAGCCAGAACTGTTTCAGCACGGGCAGATCTTTCTTGCCCAATCCGGTGGCTTTCCATAATGGAATGACTGCATTGGTGGACAAAGGAAGGGCGACTAATGGTGTCTACCTGGACTTGTGCAAGGCCTTTAACATGGTCCCACACGACCTCCTCATCTCCGAATTGGAAAGATATGGATTTGAAGGCTGGACTACTTGGTGGATAAATAATTGGTTGGGTGATGGAGCTGATAAAACAAAAGGAAGGGACACCATCTGGAGGGACCTGAACATGCTTGAAAAGGCATACAAGAGTCTGATGAGGTTTAACAAGGCCAAGTACAAGGTGTTGCACTTGGGTTGAAGCAGTCTCAGATTCAAGTACAGACTGGGAGAAGAACTCATTGAGCCCTGCAGAGAAAGACTTGGGGATTCTGATGTACAAAAAGCTGGACATGAGCCACCAGTGAGCTCTTGCAGCACAGAAGGTCAAAGGAATTGTGAGCTGCGTCAAAAGAGAGGTGGCAGCAGAGTGAGGGAGGTGATTGTCCCTCTCCACTCTGCCCTTGCAAGACCCCATCTGCAGTACTGTGTCCAAGCCCCAGGGCCCCCAGCACAGGAAGGATGTGAAGCTGTTGCATTGGGTTCAGAAGAGTGCCATTATGATGATCAGAGGTCTGGAACACCTCTCTTGAGAAGAAAGGTTGAGGGAGTTGGGCTTGGTCAGCTTGGAGAAGGGAAGGCTCTGGGGAGATCTCATTATGGATTTCCTGTATTTGAAGGGAGCTTACATGAAGGAGAAGGATCGACTTTTACGTAGTCTGATAGTGATAGGACAAGGGAGAATGGCTTTAAACTAAAAGAGGGGAGATTTAGATTAGATGTTAGGAAGAAATCTATTACTCAGAGGTGATGAGGTGCTGGAAGAAGTTGCCCAGAGAGTTTGTGGATGCCTCATCTCTGGAAGCATTCAGTGTCAGATTGGGTGGGGCCTTGGGCAGGTTGATCTAGTGGGTAGCAACCCTTCCCATGGCCCCATGACCAGAGGGCTCAAACTAGGTGATTATTAAGGTCCTCTCCAACTTTAGCCATTCTGTGAGAAAGACAAGAATCTATCTACTGTACCAGACTTGACTGATTAAAAACATTGACTATGGACATTAATTGATGAAGATGATGATATACAGCAAAAGCACAACTCTGTTTCAAATGTTCTTTCCTCCTCCCTCACTCCCCACTTCCAGATTTCTTGACCATGTATTTCTTGCTTTTGGTAATTGTGAGTAAAAAATATTCCATAATTATTACATATTTGCTGTTATTTGTAAAAATTCTAAATAGGAAAAATAAATTTTAACTAGTCCAGAAAGGCAATCTGTAGTCTTTAGTGACATTCTGAAGTGTTCAGTATGAAAGGTTAAGATTTGAGGCTTTATTATGCAGCAGTATTAAAAATGTCTAGGGGAAGATACATCTCTCCTGTTTAATACTCGTTCTCTGCCTATCCTTATCCTTTTCCTTTATAGAGAGTAAGTTAATCAAAACATTGGTTTAACATAATTCTAGAATATGAATTGTGGATAAAAATGATGTGGAGGAATGGGAAATTTATTTTTACAGAATTTAGTTTTAATTTAGAGATGGGCAATGTTTTTCCCTCGGAACAAATAGATAGATGAAACAAGAAACATGAAATATATTTCAGCCAGAAATAATATTTTTTCTTTTTTATATTTTAACTTTGTGAACAATTAGAATGAATCACAAAGATTTTTAAAAAAGCAGCTTGAATATATGTTATGATAAAGAGAGCAACCTCAGATGCTCTTTCTTTCACTTATCACTGTATCATAAGCAATGAAAGAATCACCTTTAATTTGGTTATTTTCTGGTGATATGATTCAGTCATATATTATACTTTGAATGAAGAATTCCAATTACTGTGTGGGATATTGAAATGTATGGTTATACACAATGCTGTAGTGTGAATTTTTATTTTTTTTCATTTGAATATTGGTCACATTATTATGTTTCTGAGGCATTCTGTGAATAGTTGAGACTTTCCCTGCTTCAGTTAAATAAGAATGTGTCATCAGAGTTTTGCTTTATTGTTTTCTTAATTGCCTTTTATTCAGTATGATGAACAAAATTGGATTGGATTTTCATCGTGTGTTTGTAACTTTCTGTTCTGCACAAATCTTTTTAAGCAAGGTACAGTAAGAAATTGGTGTGTGGAAATGACTAGCTACCCTTGAACGTTTGTTTTTTTCTTTGTCTAGTACCTATCTGCACAGGAGATCCAGCAGCTGAAGAATTTGCACTTTTTCTGGGATATGGTTCTTATTTCAGTTCATCTCTTTGAGGAACGCGCTCGTTGATTAAAAAATGGGAGACCTAGTCTGTGTAGTAATTTGTGGGCACTGAACTGGAGGAAAGCAAAGGAGTTGCATGGAAGTTTATAAAAGGGGAAAGATTTTTTTTTTTCTTTCCAGATGAGAATATAGGATGATTATGAGATTTGAGGTAACTGTGAAGATCACATAACGAACAGAGTAGAAAATGTGGAAACTACTGTAAGCAAGAGCAGTGATACTTGACCAAAGATGCACGTTTGTGAAAATATACTGAATGGGGCTTATGGCAAAGATTTAAGGACGAGAGACACAGAAGTGATGATGGAGCTCAGAATAGTGTTTGACAGCTAAATGGGAGGATTTGGGTGTTTCAGACCTTGCCTCATAACAGAATACAGTGGAGAGATCCAAGCAAGTAGATAGTAAGGAAAATAGAAATAAAGAACTAAATAGAATAGAAGAGTAAATAGACTGAACTAGGAAGCATGAAAAAGAACATGACAGAAAGGCCAAAGTTTGGATCTTAGTATCCAAGTAAGTATTGTTGCTGGATTCTGAAAGGAAAAAACACACTATTATCTGTGACTAAATTGGAACCTTTCTTGTCGCTCAGGCAGCCAAGGTTAATTGCTTGTTAGAGGTGCAGAGTCAACTTTGTCCTTCATGGCATAGTTTCATACTCACTGTGTAAGCAGTGCATCTTTGTTTCTTTCTTTCTTTCCCGCCTTTCTTGGACATAGTCTGTTCCCAGGCATTTTATTCTGTATGTCACTTGCAGGTATTACTTTAAGTGTTTTTTGAATGTCAGTAATTAACATGCTTCACTTATAACACTATTTTTCCTCATGTTTTATGTTTCTGTTTAAATTGGAAAATATTGCTTTTAAAGTGTTTTCCTGTGTTATTTGTTTAAACAAATGTTTGTAAAGTAAAAAAGCATTTCATTAAACCAGAGAATCTCAGTTAATTAAGTTTGCAACTCCAACAGTAGAAAACAACCTACTACATTTTGTTGAAAGACCAATGAAAATACAATGATTCTGTTCGGCCTAGGTCATCTTCTATAAATAATTATCGTAAAAGGAGAATTCACCTTCAATATCTTTATGCAATTCTTTAAATTTTCAGAGTTTTCAGATCAGTGTTCAGACCCTTTCTATTTTTGATTCACAATTTCCATTCCCTCTTTCAGGTGTGGTACAACCAAAAAGATTTCCATTCACTGCCATCCTACCTAAATGAACTCAATAACTTCATTCTGTGGATGAATTTGCCTCCAGCTGAGGATTGGAGACAGTATGGTAACAGTCCTTCAATTATCTATTAATATCTGTCATGGTTTTATGTTTTTTATTATCAGTATTCCACATCATAACATCATGTAGTGCACTGGTAGTTAAAGAGTTAATGCTGTGGTTCCATGAATTGTCCATAATTCTGGGTACCTGGTTCTCAGAAGAGAAAGAGTGAACTATGGATACCAAGACTTCATTGTTCTGTTTCCATTTTCCATTCAAATGAAAAGACAAAACTGGGCTTCACAAGATTACCCTTTCTTTTTCCACTCATCTCTGCTCTCTAGCCATCTCACTTTCAGCATCTGAGTGAGGCCTTTGGTTATGGACATTCTCACGTTATTTGTTATGTTCAATTCCAACTATATTGTATTATATTGTTTTACCTTGCATTCCGCTGTCAGATGTAGGAAATTGGTTTCCTCTCTTAGCTCGTTGTCACTATTTTGTTTATAGGCCCATCTCTCTACCTCTTACGTTTTCCCCCTTCCCTGTCATCTGGGGCATGGGTCCATGAGTCTGCCTCCCCCATTAGGCTGAACCAGGAAAAAACTATTGACAATATCTTTTGAAAAAATAATTTTTAAATAAAACAATTTTCAATATGAAGATTTGACACGGTATCGAGTTAGATTCCAGCATGACAGGCTTTGTAAGATATTTTGCAAATGAAATAGCAGGTTTGTCTACATGAGGAATGTTGTGTGCAATAAGGTAACATTTGAACTGTACTGTATTACTCTGTCTCACACATAACACGTTTTTCATGAAGGACATTCCTACGTACTAAGTGTAAATTGGCTTGTTGTAATGGGGATGTTTTTTCTCTGGGTAGATAGGGCTTTCTTAAACAGGATGTTTAATGTACAAGAATATGATTTTTTAACTTATTTGTTACTTTACTCCCTAATTAAATACTTAGAGTAAACCCAGTACATTCACTAAATTCGCACTGCAGTATAACTTCCTGTAGCAGGAGTGGTCGGTGTATCTTACTTCAGCACATGCTAAAAGACAGAGAGGTAACTGAGTTTTCTAATTCTTGTATTCTTGAACTGTATAGAACTAGTTAAAATACAGATTTTGCAATTTGAATTGCTTGGCACTGACTTCAGACAAGGCAGTATTGTCTTTTCATATATGAAAAGACAATATATATATATACTTTTCATTCAAGTTGATTTATTTATTGCCCTTTTCAAGTAAAAACAAAGGTATTTTAATTTTTGACTTTCAATTTGCAGACTTTCAACTTGAGTTTCTGTCCTTTTGAAGCACAGGAGAAAACAGGGAGAGGTTTTCCCTCAACCAGATTTTTGTCTTGGTTTGATCTTAGACTTCATGTTTATTTATAATAAAGAAAGAAAAGGAAAATTAGTGAAAAAAATGGAATATTGGATAATATAAAATAGATATTCCTTAAGAAATGTTTCCAGAATGACAAGTCAAAAACAAAAAATAGTCAGCTTTAAAGATGACTGGAGTTTTACTTTTTCTAAATGGATTATGAGAAAAAACATCAAGGCTTATGTGTTTCTGAAGAAAGCTTAGGTTTCAGTGAAATCAAGTATTTTAATGAGAACTTTTAATAAAAATTATTTTTTAACCAAGTTACCCTGCACTTTATGAACAGTGTTGATACTGACTTGTTTTCTGTAGCACTGCATATCTCATTTGGTAACTTGAACATTTAAGTACCCTTACTTTTGTATTTGTGTGTAGAGATTTGGGAATTTACCATCTGGATTAGAACAGAAGAATATCATTGTTATCCTAAGGATTGTGAAAATGTTATGTTTTATTTTGCTGTGTGACACAGAAATGTGATAAAATAGTTCCTGAAGCATTGCACTGCCAGATTATATGAAGATACATGCCATTGTGATCAAGAACAATTCCTATGCTTTTCTTATTAAAATGGTTATACATAGTCTTGTAAATTTGTTGTCAGAAGACTATATACTGTATTTCTAGACTGAGATCTATACTATCAGATTTTTTCCTCTCTTGAAGAATCTTTTTATATTCAAGGTTAATTCTGCAATATTATTAAAAACTGCTCCAAAGAAGCTTGTTAGGTTGCTACAGTTGTGTAGTTTGTAATTCTGATTTGCATTGATGGCTTTTTTTTTTTCATAGAGTACCTTCTTCCTGTCAACAGAACCGGTGCTTAGTTCTAAGCGGCAAAAATTATTCAGTCCTTGAAAAGAGAGTTTGAAGACAGTCTTCCCTTCTTTCAACAAAAAATGTCTTGCTTTGCTGCAAGACTTACTTCAGTAGGGTAGAGCATTACAATGCATGCAGGGAGCAGAAACTGTTACGATATTGAAACAACCCTGAGAGAGGTCAACAGCTTATTTTAAAAGCTCTTTTAAGTAGTGAGAGTCACTCCATTTAGCAGTATTTCCTGAGTATGAACTTAATCTAAGATTTTCCAAGTACCCTGGGAGGAGGGAATCATAAAGGATAGTGTGTGTAATTCTGCCTGCTTTAATCACAGGGGACTTGCAGCCTAATAATTTACACAGGAGAACAGAACTGATCCCAGTCCATGATAGGTCTTTGTGGGAAGAAAATGTATCCAAGTGTTGTGGTTTATCAGAACTGATAGATTGGATGTTTATTTTGGAGTAGCAATTTAGAAATAGTTAACAAGATGTCTCATCTTCTGTACCATGTGGATAGCTATATCTAGCTTTGTAATCATAGAATCTTTAGAGTTGAAAGGGACTGTTAAAGGTCATCTAGTTCACCTCCCCTGTAATGAACAGGGACATCCACAGCTAGATCAGTTTGCCCAGAGCTCGATTCAACCTTGTCTTGAAAGTCTCCAGGAATGGAACATCAACCACATCTCTGAGCAACCTGTTCTAGTGCCTCACCATCCTCACTGTAAAAGATTTTTTTCTTATATCTAATCTAAATCTGTCATTTTTAAATTTTAAGCCATTTACCATTGTTCAATCACAGCAGACCCTGCTAAAGAGTCTGTGCTCTTCTATCCTGTAGCTCCACATTAGGTCATCTCAAAGCCTTCACTGCTCCAGGGTGAACAGCCCCAGCTCTCAGCCTGTCCTCATAAGAGAGGTGTTCCATCCCTTGGATCATTTTTGTGGACCTCCTCTGGAGGCACTCTAACAGATCTGTCTTTCCTGTACTGAGGACTCCACATCTGGACACAGTACTCCCTATGAAGCCTCACCAGCACAGAACAGAGGGGCAGGAGCACCTCCCTTGACCTGCTGGCCATGCTTCTTTTGATGCAGTCTCTATCTATTCTGGACTTATCTGTCCTATTGAAAAGGAAATAAAGTACATTTTCTATTTGAACAATTACAATTAAGTGACAGAAAAGGAAAATGAATGTGTTAAATGGTTAAACAAAAACTACTATAGTTGAGGAAGATAATTTAACAGAGGAGAAAACACTGTTCCTTTGTCAAAATTCAATCAGCTCTGGTTGGTCCTTAGACCTATACCTGTGATGTTTCTACGTTGTTACATCTCTTTCTGAAATGCTACATTGCTAGAATGAGCTAATACAAACTTGAGATAGAAATTCTGATCAAATAGAGATGCTATTTTTCACATTTAAGTATATACTGTTTGCCTCAAAATATGTTAAGCATGCTGGACTACATAGGGAAGGAATATTATCTATCTCTTAGGATAAGACTATCTTAAGAAAAGATGAATGGTATTTATCAGAAATGATGTCTGTAAAGTGCAGTGGTTAAAAAAGTTCTTACATAATTACTGAAAGAACAGAAATCTATCAGTATAGAAAGGTCTTGTATGATACTACTGCCCTATCTTAGTACTTCAATAGAAATCATTGTCGTTTTTAAAGTACCTTTCAATCTAGGGCTCATTGTAATGTTCATGTAACATTTTCATTTATTACAGATTTAGTTCTTCAAAAGAGCTGAAGGGATCAGGAGACCTAATTTCATCTGAATTTCATTGGAAAGTGACTGTACATTTTACCCTTTTCAAAGGAACGTGTGAAGTCTCATTTACAGAATCAGAGTTGTAGGGGTTGGAAGGGAGCTCTAGAGATCGTTGAGTCCAACCCCCTGCCAAAGCAGCTCCCTAGCCTAGGTTGCACAGGTAGGCATCCAGGCAGATCTTGAACATCTCCAGAGAAGGAGACTCCACAACCCCTCTGGGCAACCTGTTCCAGTGCTCCATCACCCTTACTGTCAAAAAGTTCTTACATACATTTGTGCAGAACTTCCTACACATCAGATTGTGGCCACTTCCCCTCATCCTATCACCACACACCTCTGAAAATAGTCTGACTTCATCCCTTTGCCTACTGCTCCTTAGATATTTATAGATGTGGATCAGATCCCCTCTGAGTCTTCTTTTCTAAAGGCTGAACAAACCCAGGTCACTCAGCCTTTCCTCATTGGGAAGATGCTCCACACCCTTTATCGTCTTTGTGGCCCTCTGCTGGACTCTATTGAGTTATTAATTGAGGAGATTCCTGTCAATTTTTTGTACCAGGGAGCCCAGAGTCAGGTCTCAGTACTCCAGATGAGGCCTCAAGAGAGGAGAGTAGAGGGGGAAGATCACCTTCCTTGACCTGCTGGCTGTACTCTTTTTAATGCACCCCAGGATGCCCTTGGCCTTCTTGGACCCCAGGGCACACTGCTGGCTCATGGCCAACCTATTTTATGTCTACATTCTAAAGCAATTCCTTTATATATTAGAGAAAGTTTAAAGGTCTAAAAAAATCTTAACATTATGATATTTACTTTTTGAATACAGCATTAAAACTCTGATGTTGCTTAAGGATGTCCGTGGTCACATTTTTTATTGCTTGAAATTGCTAATGCAGGGTTTTGGAAAGATTGGAACTAGTAGCTAGCACATTTCTGAGCTTGTGCCCATGAAAAAACCTAAACTGTCACTGTAAAAATAATATGATCAAAGCCATGCCAAGAACATAGACAAATGATGTTTTAGGACAATTGAAAAATTTCTGGTTTCAGTGAAGTTGGGAGAGCATAACAGCTAGCTATTGATGTGAGAGAAATCATTTTATATTTAGAAATTTAAGTAAAGATACAGACAAGACTTGAACTGAATTGTTTTGTTGTTGATACTGACGGTCATGTGTGTTTCCCTAGTGAATACTGAGCTGCTTAAACTCCCTCCGAAGGCTTACAAATAAGATCGTTAAAATAAAATACAATCATTATGTAAACATCACATACATCTGTTCAATAGGAATTTCGTCATTTGGATCTTCTTGGTTTGTAATTTTTATTTTTTATTTTTTAAATTTAAGCCCTTGAAGGTGATGTTTAGTTTTCAACTTAATGAGCACCATTATAGCAGCTTTATGTAAAAAGAATGCTCATAAAGGCAAGAAAGCATCAATAAGCACATTCTACATCATGCAATAGCTATACTGGGACAGAGAGATATGTAAAGAAAGAGTCTAGGTGGCTAGGAGGATAAATTTATGAATAGATGGAAGTTCATTTGTTTGTAATAAATAAAAACATAATACATGTGTTGCCAAATGGCTTAAATGAGAAGTGCAGTATTATTTTGCTCTTGGATGATACTGTATGATTTTCTGTTCCACAGATTTAAGAGAACTTTTTTTCCCCTAAGAATTGCTAACTTGACTTTATGTAAATTCATCATCTACTTTTATACTAAGGAATGTAGCAAAATGCAGGAAAACTTTATTCTCCAGACTAACTGAAAATTTTAAAATAATGAATGAAAAATTAGTGTTAGTACTTACGTTTTAATTTGATAGCATTTGGAATTCTATCAGAACTGACTGCTTTTAGTAAGAGCATATTTGGGATAATAGAAATCAGCAACCCTGTTACGTTTCATCTCAGTTGTGTATAAATTTTCAAAAATACAATCAATTTTTTCATCTTCTTGTTTCAAATGGAAATTGGCTGTAAAAAATGGTTGCTACTTTTAAGAAGAGTAATAACTTTTTTGGACTCTTCCATGTAGTGTAATTTGCTTTTTGGTCAGTACTGTATGAGACAAGTCTGCAAGGAACAATATGCTATTTAATGTTTGTTAGGTCATTCCCACCATTTTCTACCTCCCAGCAAGTATCTCTTTTTCAGTCACTATTCTGTAGCAGACAGTTTAGCAAAATGTGTCTATGCATGAGAATCCAAGACAACTGCTGTTGTCTTCTGAGTAACAGAAGTGTGATAGTCTGAAAGTTTTGATAGCTTCATCCTGGGATCTGTATATTTGGTAGAAAATACAGACCACGGTGATTTCAGGAGAGAGATTACTTCCTGGCACATTGCATGTTTATGAGCAGAAGTTTTTATTTGTGAAATGTTTGATGTCATTTTGACATGTAAGTTTTTCCTCATGGGGGAATTCAGTTTCACACCTTTCCTTCAACTACACTACCATCTCAGATGCCATTTTGTCAGACTACCTCTCTGCTGTCATCTGACTTGTGCCAACAAATAGTAATAGAGTATTGTTGGGAAGGTTCAACATCTACTGCAGTACCGCCAACATCTGCCCCTGAAGTCGTGGACCAACACAGAAAGATAGGATGCATTACTTAGGATAGATAGCAGGAGCTGGGTCAATTGTCAACGTCTGTCAGATCTGAAAAGAAGTTCAGCCGAGTTTAATTATGTCTATATGGTAAAATCTGGTTTAATTCTAGTTTTTACTGTGAATTCTTAATCAGTAGGAATCCTTACATATATGCAAGAAAGACATTCTTTTAATATGTGTACTTCAACCATTGAGAAAGTCTAGAAAAACTTTCTGGGAACGAAACTCTTTTCCATCATGTGACTTTTCCTTTATACAAGTGGATTTTCACCTGGTACTTGGATCCAGTGGGAAAAAAAAGTTTTTTTTAAGAATTTCTCATTGTATTTATAGTACATCAGTCTCTTTTGTGGTATAGATCCCACAGCAATACATGACATTCTACAACCTACTTCTGCAGTTCAGAGTGCAGAAAAGCAACTACTACTTATGTTTATTTATTAGATCTAGACTCTATAAGTTACTCAACAGGATACAGCATTTGTTTTGGCAGCTTGGTGATTGAGCTCTTTTTGTTGTTAATAAAGTATTTAGCCTTTTCATTCATCTCTTATAATGAGATTTCATAGAGAAAAGGATCCCTTATAGGTGCAAATGGTGATCTCTTGCTAATGACAAGAATAAGATAGATGAGGCCACTGTTCAAGACAATGATTCAGCTTAAAACTATTAAAAAATGCCCTCAGTTTCTCCTCTCCTGAGTGAAAATGTTTTAGACAGTGTACTGTTTTGCTTTAGAAATGTTATTTTGTTTAGACTGGTAATAAACTGGAGTATAGAAAAAAAATTCACAATATTGAGAGACAATTTATTTTAACGTTCTTGTATTAAAAATTAACATTTTTATAGCAAAAGGAAGAAAAGAGAAGCAAATATATTGTGGTATGATTTCACAGCTGACCTAAATATTCAGGTGGTAGTTTATAGTAAAATAGGATAAGGATTAGTGTGGGAGAGCAACTAAGTTTTATGTCAGTCATAATTACATTGATTTCTTTTCTGGATTACGTATGCCAAGTCTTCAATTTCATTTATAAACTCAAATTTGTGTTTTAAGCAGTTCAGAATCACAGGAAGGTGAAAATTCCCCCTATAATTGAATAAAGCATAAGGATACTTGCAAAATACACTGTCTTCGTGTTTTTGTAAATTGTAAATGAAGGAGAGGTAATTTAGAGACAAATCTTAGTTCCGGGCAGTGAAATTGTAAGTGTCAGGTCCAGCATTTGTTCAGTTCACCATGATAGCTGAAGAGAGGTAGCAGAAAATAGAGCAAGCAGACTTATGTATGCTTTGCTTTGAAGCCATCTTCCTTCCAAGGACAGTGAAGATTTTGCAAGGTGAGAGTTTAAATGGAAGATCAATTACCTTTGCCTGTCAAAGTGAGATGGCTGAAGTTCACTTTCTTTCAGTTGTTTATCCTGCTCCTCATTTCATTCTGCTTTGCTTCTTTCTTTTTCTTTCAATGTAGATTTTTGTAAGTGTTGTTTCTACTTTTCATGCTTCACCAAAATTGTTTCAGGACTGCTTGTATTCTTGGAAATCGAAAAGAAAATAAACTGTAGTGAATTTCTGCATGCTGTATTCTCTAGAATTTAAAGTCTTCATGAAGCACTTATTTTTTAATAATTTTTTTTCTTGCAGGGATCACACTCTACAGCCAGCCGTATGGAGGAGCCTTGCTGGATGAGGACAAAATGTAAGCAAACTTAAAAAGTACATAAAGCTGCAAAGAATAGATAGCTGAAGCTGTTTATTCAATATGCTCATATGTTGCATGCAACAGATGTGACCTGATGGATTCATCTCAGTTCACTGAGTGAAGCATTTTCTCTAGTTTTCTGTTTATACATTGTCCATTGTTTATATCAAGTAAGACTTCAATATTTTATAGAAAAAAATACTGACTGCACTTTGCACAGTGTTTTGAGTGTATTCTGACATTCTCAGAGTGGTTAAGTAAACTACTGTTCCTAAATTTTAATGCTCTATAAAGGTTGAAATATTTGCAACAACCTCACTTTATTATTAAAACATCTAAACACAAGCTATGTTCTGTGGCTCATGTATAGTCTTGTTACTCAACGCAGCCTGTTCTATAATGATATGTTGATAGTGTAGAAACATGGTCTTTGTAAATAGGATTAAAGTCCTAATGTGTAGTGTTGTTTTGGCAGAATTGGGCTTGAAAATGTTAGGTTTTTTTTTTTTTTTTTTTTTTTTTTTTTTTTTTTCTGGCACTGTATTTTCATTACGTTACTGTGCTTTGTATCCTAGAATGGAGAATGTTCGTCAGTGTGGGGTAGCACTCTGTATCATGCTGGGTTTCTCCATCCTCACTGCATCCATTGGCAGTGCCATAGTGAAAGACAGAGTATCTGGTACAAAACGCTTGCAACACATCACTGGCTTGGGTTACAAAACATACTGGCTTGCTAATTTCTGCTGTGATATGGTATGTATCCTGTAGGGCACCATGTTCCGGTGTAAATTTTTAATTAGTTATAAGTAAGCAAAAATATGATCATAAGACATGTGAACACAATTTGAATTGTGTAGACCAACAACTTTTTGTATCATGTTTAATATTGTACTACTTCAGGATTGAGATAAAATTCTGTAAAGCAGAAATTGTGTTCTTCATTTTCTAAAGTGGAATTGCAAGAAGATAAAGTGTATGCTAGGTTTAGGTTGCATAGAAATGCAACCAATACTTGATTTTAAATCAGATTTATGCCAACAAAGTTAAATAAAGTAGGAGTTTTTGCTTACATTCTTGAAGTCCAAGAAGCTTATTTCTTTTCAGACCAGTAAGAAAAGGTGATAAAATAGAACTAATGGGTTTGTAGTCCCTAGTCACTGACTTGTCACCAACTACATAATGAAAGTCCTCTGGCTTCTCTTTAAGTATAGATTCCACAAATGTTCTTCAAATATCTTTTTTGAAAATGGCTCTTTAAAAACCAAAAGACAAAATTTCTCCATTTCTATGTATATATGCGTGTGTATATGTCCACCACTGAAAGGCTTTTTCATAATTCACTTGTAATAAAGCCTTGCTATAATACCAGCTGTGTGTTAGGAAGGGATTTCAGATTAGCAGATCTACTTCTGTGAAAACTCCCGTTTTTAGAGAACTCAGGTGCTGCATGTCAATTGTTCATTTGGTAACTGTTTTTAGAAGGAAATGGTGAATTGTTTTGACTGAGGAGAGTTTTTTCAGAACCTTAATGAGCAACTGGAGTCATCTGGATTATTCAAAAGTAATGCAAAATTTCATTGCCCTAGAGGAGGGATAGAAATTTTCTACACTTTGTAACCCACTAGAAAGAAGATCATGGAAGGAAGATCTGGGATTTAGAGTAGACAATGCAAACATGAATTGGCCTTCTCAAGAACAAAGATTTTTTTAGAATACTCTTCATTCTCATTCAAACACTTCATTCTCATTTAAAATCTGAAACATTAGAGATTCACCCATCCATGCTTGAAATCAGGATTTTCTCACTTGAGCAAGCCTGCAGTAAGAGCACATTTATCCAAAAGTTATTTACATGGTCAGTCAATCTTTGCATTCCCTTTTCTGCCATGTCAGGTAAGAAGGCTTGGTTGAAAACTCGTTCCTTCATCATTCAGTTTCTCCTTGTGCAGTGAAGTCAGCTCGTTATTTTCTGCCAACCTTTTCCTTTCAAAATGTTCTCACAAATTCAGCATTGTACTGCATGATCAATCATGATCTGGGAAAGAACAGACACTACTTTAAATGCTAATTGTGCTGCAGATCATCTAGGGACACTGAGCACCTGAATATATGAACTGTCAAATCAGAGCTCTCTCTACACATTTTAAACATTTCAGGCTCTGTCCTGTATTACTGGTAGCATAATATTTACTAGACTTGCAGAGGTGTTTGATTTATGAAACTACTGTCATAAGAATTAGACTGTTTCTGGGATATTTATGCATGTGAACAGTATTCATTACAACATTCAACAAATTGGAAAAGTTTAAGTGCTTGAAAAATTTCATGACAGATTACAATGTATCATTAAGATTAAGCTTGTTTCACTAGAGGAGCAAAATTCAGGAAATTTTTTGTAATATAACCTAATGTTAATAGTGTTTTTCCAGAAAAAGGAATCAAATATATCCGTCTGTTGAAACATTTTAGTCTCAAATGCTTTGTGACTTCTATGCCATGTTTCTTAAATGGCTCCAGAATAACTGAATCCCATATCTGTGGAGTAGTATTGTATGATATTTATTCCACTGGTGGTGTCATAAAATGCGCTGTGAACAAAATGAAAACGTTACTCAATTGTCTTTCACTTAAAAAATGTCTGTCTTCCTAACAACAAAGAAATAATGCCCTATGATTTAGCTGTGAACTGGTTTGCATGGTGCTTCAGTATGAATGTTTATTTTTACAGTAAGGATACTGAGCAACAATGAGTATTTAGCTAGAACTTAATGAATAATCACTCATTGCCTTTACTGCCGTTTCATCTCAGAATCTAAGCTATGTAAGTAATGGGATATTGGTGGGCAGGGTTCAACCTCTACTGCTGAACCATCAGCATCCACCTCAGACACTGTGGGTCAACATTTAAAAATAAAAAATAATGATATAATAGGAGGCATTACTTTCAGAGCAGCCTTCAAATATTAGGATAAGATTAAAAAATGTTATACAGCATGGGAGCGGAGGCTGTCTTTGGATCTCAGCTTCAATGAACAGAGCAAACAAATGCTGAGAATGGAACCGAGTGCAAATTTTCATTTCTTGATCTGAGCAGAACCCATCTCTCATCTGTTTGGATGTTAATATCCTGTAACAGTTACATCTCCCTGCTATTCAGTACTTTTCAACATTGCCTCAGGAGACTATATAGAAACAGCTTCCCCTGTTGCCTCTAACTCTTGTAAATATTATGCCTGTTCATATTAAAAAGTTGTTCTTTACTTCATCAACACATACAGTTCTTCATTAATGCCTCTTTCAAAACTGTGTTCTTACTGGTCTCTTGTGACTGATACATAAATCAATGAAAATATTCTTTCTGGATCCAATACACTACAATTCACACTACAATTGGATGTTTTGGAGCAATAGTCCCAGATGGACTAATTATCTGGAAGGGTTAGCTTGTTAAAAGGATGTATTGGAAAGGTCAATAGAGTCAGAATTAAGGGCAATATTCTGTAGATGGATTTTATTTTGTCAGGGAAGTTTAATGCGTACTTGTATAAGAGAGACAGCTTCATGGCCAGCACTGGACTATGAAATAGCAGAGTTCTTCTGCCTAATGTTTCACAATTCAGTGTATAATTATACTTCAAATATAGAAAAGTTAATTTCTAGAGCTCTTCTATACTAATTAAGGAAAACCAGTAAGAAATGCTCACCTGCTAAGTACCTTTTTTTTTCTTCTTGTATTTCTAGCTGTTTTATATGTTTCCCGTCACCCTATGTGTTGGTGTTATTACTGCCTTCCAGCTATCAGCCTTCACTTTCCGAAATAATTTGGCAGCCACTGTTATCCTGCTGGTTCTCTTTGGGTATGTGACTGGAAATACAACTATGGAATTACTTTTTGTAGAAAACAAAGAGAAATCTTTACACTTGCTTTGTACTTGTTGCTGAAAGCGTGGTTTTCTCTCTTTGGAAATGATTATGATTCTGCAAAAGATAGTGAGGAAACAGAGTAAAACGTGAGTTTGAAAGTTTGACATGGAAGGGTGAGGAGATGGAATTTTCTTGCTCACTCAGGAAATGAAAAAAATTAAAAAGAACTGTAAATGTTGATCATTTGTTATTAGAAATTGATTGTATGTTACCATACAGAAAGGAGGGAATAATAACAGCCAAGTCAGAATTTCAGTACTTAGTGCTGCAGAGGATCATAAAGAAGGAGAGTAGTGGCAGTATTTTATTATAGTTCTACCCATTTCATTTAGTTCTGTTGTTTGACACATCTCCAGCAACTTACATTTTCAGTGAGAAGGCTCTCCTAAAAAATACAGTACTGAACTGGTTCAAGATTTGTCTTCAGGTAGTACAGTGGGATAGGAAAGTCCTTCCATCTACCTTTTGTGCTTAAGTGAAAAGTAAAAAAAAAAAGTTATAAGAAGTTAAAATTACTGGTTAAATTAAGTGTTGATATTTCTCTAGAAATCTATATCAAATTGTGTGCTTAAACTAATGGCTTGTCTGTGCTCTTGCCTTGATTCTTCTTATGTTTAGTCTGAGGTGACGTGAAAGTCAGAAAATGAATAGTTATGTGATAAGGATTCTGAAGGATTTTTCTTCAGTTCTCAATGAAATAATTGTTGCTGTTTGTATAACTTATAAAACAGATATTTAGATAGCGAAATACAAATCCTGATGAGGCGATACAGGGATAGAAAGTAGAAAGGTCTCTCTGGATGATGAGGATATCCAATTATAGGTCATACTTCATAAATACCCCACATGAAAAACTTCTTGCTAGACCAAATGTGCCATCCCAAGGCACCATTGTGCTGTGATGTCACATCACTGTTTTCTCCCCTCTCCCCACTTTTCTTCTTTTTTTTTTTTTTCTTTTCCCCACACCCACTCTCTTTCTCCTTCCTTCTGTGGAAGCTTCTAATAAAAATTGCTTGCTCAATGTGCATCATATCAGTTTCAAATATTTTGTATCCCCTGTAAAATGTTTGTTAGAAGATGCATGGTTTTGAAATCATTTGGAAATCATCAAGATGGTGAACTCTGGAATAGTGAAAATAAAAAACTGTATAGCTGAAATGTGCAAAAATTGTTCATGCCTGCCCTTCATAAGGCAGTAGGTATGTACTTAGATAAGACAATACATGCCAAATTATCTTCCTTTCTCAGTTTATCAAGAGTTTCTTGACTTTTTTTTTCGTGAGATAAATTTGTTGTTTTTTTTTTTTTTAAAAAACTTCCAGATATGCAACTTTACCATGGATGTATCTTGTATCCAGATTCTTCTCAAGTTCAGATGTAGCATTTATTTCTTACATCTCCTTAAACTTTGTGTTTGGCCTTTGTACCATGCTGGTGACTCTCCTACCTCGTTTGTTAGCTATAATTTCCAAAGTCCAGGTGAGAATGAAATCTTGGCTTTATGTTAGATGTAAGCGAGAAGTATACATACATCTGTATGTTTGTCTATATATGTATGCAGATCCTTCTGAATGTAATGCCTCCTCTTTATTTCCATGGAAACTACAACATATTAACAGCACAACAACACTGTGTGATAGAACAAATTCTCAGCTATCATCCTTCAACGTAGCCACTGCCATTAGCTATGGATTTTTGACAGCAATGGACAAGAACCTGCATGCCATGCTTCTGAAAATCTGCACCACTGGAGGTGACCCACTATCGCCAACTGCTGAAACACACCACCCTTTGCCTCACTTTGTTCATATGCACTGGTTGGTCTCCATAAACGTTCACCAAGTATCTATGAATGTCAGTGGGTGCAATTTTTTTTTTCTTTTCCTGCATGGAAAAATTCAGTTCCACACATTTCCTTCATCTTCCCTTCCATGTCAGATGCCATTTTGTCAGCCTACCCCTGTACTGCCATCTGTCACAGCAAGAAAATGTAATGGGATATTGGTGGGAAGGGTTCCGCCTCTACTGCTGAACCACCATCTACCTCAGACATTTAAAAATTTAAAAAAATAAATAAATAAAGAGGAGACATTACTTTCGGAGCAACCCTCATATATAAATATGTATGTATTTATATCTACATGTGCACAGACAAGAAGCTCATTTCCATCAGAAAATTTAGCCATTTTAAACCTTCATGATTTTTCTGACTCAATATAGTCTGTACTGCTTATTACTTTATTGAGTTTTAGCTTGTTTATAAGTAGGAAAAAAAAGATGCATTTTGCACTGTAACAATGAATAAAGTTGTAATTTGCCATAATAGGGGCTATTCTGATCCCTTTGAATAGATTGTATGCATTGTAAAATGTCTTTGAATAGTGCTGACATAAGAGATAATCTGCTTATTTCTAGGATCTGTCATGCATTGCTTGGGTAGTAAATATGCATTCTCACTCAATGTATACAGTTAATTTTCATTAATCATAACCTGATGAACTAAACAAGAAAAGTGTATTTGACCAGTTATGCAAGTAGTAGCTCAAAAACTAGCTGTTTTGCTCAAGTTTGAAAGGAAATTTGACACTATTTTGGTGTTCAGTGGATGATTTAGAATTAATAGCATTCAAATATTAAAATTTTAAGAAAATGAAATAATCATGGCTGTGTGTCTGATCTGTCACTGTCTGTAAATGTCGGCCAACACTAGAATCCCATGGCTGTTAGACACTTAAATTTAGACACACTAAAACACAGGAAGAGATTATTTTTATTTCAAAATAGTTCACAATATGTTCTGCTGAAATCAGTTTGCCTTGAGTGAGATTTGAAAACTGTACCCACCTTAGTGAGTGTGCATGTTTGGTTAGAAAAAACTCACAATTTTTCCCTTTTTCTTTCCTTTTTCTTGCTGAATTTTAAGAGTTTTCAGAACATCTACAAGATCCTCAAATGGGCATTTGTCCTATTCCCACAATTCTGCTTAGGCCAAGGTTTAATAGAACTTTCGTACAACCAGATCAAATTTGACCTAACCAGCAACTTTGGAATAGATTCGTATGTAAGCCCTTTTGAAATGAATTTTCTGGGCTGGATTTTTGTGGAAATGACCTTACAGGGAACAGTTCTTCTTCTTTTACGGCTGTTTTTCCATTGGGATCTCCTCCAGAAACAGAGGTGTGTGCTTTAGCATTTGTGTTCTGCCATAGTGGACAGTTAACTAGTTTTTAAAGAAAGAAAATTGTAGCATCCCGTTCATTTAAGGAGCTTGTTTTATTTTTTTTTAGAAGTTATTTGAAATAAAATATTTGATGATTCTGTACTTCCATGCTCCCATTCTGAACTAAAGATTTCCTTTTCTGATATAAGTACTGTTTCAATGTGGAGTTCATATTCTCTATAAAATCCCAGTTGCTGTTTCTTACAAGCAGGAAAGTACAGCTACATTTCAGGAAGAAGAAAAATTTAAATGTACACTGTGTATCTGAATTAGTTGAAACTGCAGGAAAAAAAAACAAAAAAACCTGAAGTACTTGCTGTCTCCCTTGTGTTCTGCTGAGATTGAATCAACAAACATTGAAGGATGGCAATCATGGGAATAAAACAGTTATTCAGAGCATAGCAATGTCCAATTTGTTATCACCTTCTATTTTTAGGGGTCAATCTTCAGTTAACAGCATGGTCAACCCATCAGAAGATATTGATGTAGAAATGGAGAGACAGCGACTTTTTGGGGGAAGAACTGGTAATGATGTCCTTCTTCTGTACAATCTCAGGAAGTGCTATGGAGGTTTCACTAAGAAGAACACAGCTGTGGAAAACATAAACTTGGGAATAACAAAGGGAGAGGTAAAAAAGGACTTTTTTTTTTTTCTTTCAGGATAAAACACTTGACTCTGAACAGTCATTTGGACCTGGATAACTGCAATCAAAGAATGGTAGATAGCAGTAGAACTATTTTAATTGTAGGGATTTCTGAAAATCAGTGACTTGATGTTTTGGTCTTTAAGATGCAACTGTTTGCATGGTTATTTTGTTGTTGTTTTTGTTTGTTTGTTTTTAATCATAAAATAAGACTGTATCAGTCTTTTGTTGTTTTTTTTTGTCTTGTTTATCTTTAGCATGTTAATGTTTTATTGGCTAACATAAAATACCAGGAGGTAGCAAAACAGTTCAGCGTCCAAAGAGAAAGCAGTGAATATCTAGTTCAACTGCAAACTGTGAATAGGATCCTGAATTTGTCCCAAGGCAAAATTGTATTTCTCATGATGAAATCATCCCGCTATTTATCAATAACACAGTTAATGAAACAAGTATTTTAAAAGTTATGGAGTGCTGTTTTTAGTTGTAATGCAAATACTGCCCCAACTTAAGCACGTATTCTTTGCAACTGTGCTTTGGAATAGCTGTTTGGAGTCAGTATCTAGCATGTTCATTGTTCATTAATTTGTACAAAGTGAAACAGCTTATCAGAAACTGAGAAATATTGGATGCGAAAACCTCATGTTCAAATTTAGCACTTTATGAGAAAATGGATAATTAATGCATTAAATGATAGAGCAGGCATTTAAGTGGAGGGCTGGAATGCTAAATAAGTCACTTGTAGGAATATAAGATGTAATTAAAACTTTTTTTTTTTTTTGAAATTTATTTTCTGTTGGAAAAGGAATTACACATACTAAGCAATCATATTAACTATTTTACAAACAAGACAAGAAATATTGAAAAATACCTGTTGAAGAATTAACGCAGTGTAGTAGATCAATTCTCTTTTTTTTCTGTTAGTGTTTTGGACTCCTGGGAACAAATGGAGCTGGTAAAAGCACAACGTTTAAGATGCTGACTGGAGATATCATTCCATCTGCAGGGCGTGCTGTTGTCCGAACTCCTACAGGGTAAATAAAGCAGGGTTGGATCACAATGGTGCTACTGGATAATCACAGAATTGTAGGGACCTCTAGACCGCTAGAGGCCATCTAGTTCAACCCTCCCCCCCACCAAAGCGGGTGATCAGAGACTCAGCAGCCTTGCATCATTTTTCTTGTAGTATTGAGATGTGTTTTGTTCCTTTTTAAATTTATGTTGCATCATTGCTGACATGCCTCATTAGGAAGGCCAGGGATTATGACTGTAGTTATCTAGTAGCAAAAGAGCAATGAGCATTAGTTTTAACAAAAATCTTTATGTAAATTATGTCCAGATAAATGGACTTATCCCTTCATTCTGCACTGAAAGGTTTCCAGCCTTACAATGATGATCAGTGCTCAAGTGGATAATTTTCAAATATTTCCTGACAATTGTGTCATTTAGTATCATTAATTAATTATTTAATCAGTATGCAGTTTAATTAGGATAGGAGATAGAATTGGTCATATTGAAGCTAACTTTGATGGAGTAATAAGTGAATAATGACTTTTTTTGGCTTAGTTGTAAGCAACATTTACAGTTTTTTTTACTAACAACATTGCAGGGGAAGTCAAATTATTTTGAAGTCAAGCCAAAGTAAAAAGTCTGTATATCATGTGTGTGCTTATGCATTTGTATTTTGGGCTAGTTAATTATTTCAAAATTTCTTTTTAAATTATGTTTATTTCAAAATAAGTATTTTGAAGAAGTAGAGGTGAAGGGTTTAATTCAGAAAAATTTTAAATGAAACGTTTTGAAAATTCCAAAATGAGAAGTTGCATGTCTTTGTTTTAGAACTTAAATGCTTTTGTATGTCACTGTTTTCTCACTTCTTTAGGAAAATAATGATCCATTAGATTTTACTTAAAAATGAAAAATTCTGTTTAAGAAGTGAAGAGAGGGTGTTTATGCAGTGCTTGTAGAGACATCTAGTCAGTTGTTTTCACTTACAATTTTCCAAAACAAAACAGATTTTTCTTTTCTTAGACATTAAGCAACATGACAAGGTAAAAATAACCAACCAAAGAAACTGTGATTTAGAATTAGGTAACAAATAACATTTACTGTTCTTTGAAACATGTTGAATTGGAATATATTTGCAAAGATATTATAAAGGTCAGAAGGGTGTTTGAGATTTGTGGGAACAAAACAATCTGTAATGATTTCTAATATGCTATTGACATCAAGGCAGTATCAAAGCTCCCAGATTTTGTTTAGATGCTATGAGTTACTCTATAGCTTTAATGGAACTCGTCTTTGGTCCTTTCTGTGCCTTCAGGGTTTTCATCTGGGTTTCCCTATACAATGTGATATCACATCTATATACAGGAAAATGAATTGTTCTGGTGTGATAATTCCAGTATCTTAATATTCACTTCAAAACAAATATAAAGTTATAAGAATATATTTCATTGTCAAGAATACATTTTAATGACAGTTACACTAGGTTTATGAAATACTTGGTTTATTTTATCAGAATTCCTAAAGGCAGCTCTTCAAAAAAATCACAAAACAGTTTAGCAGTGCCTATATTCCTTTTACAAGAGTGTTGTAATGTACTTGTGGCTAAATAGATCAAAATTCTTCTGAGCTCAACTTTCATATGCTTCTGGTGTTTAATAACAGATTTGAATATACCATAATACCTGATAATTTATGTTACAAAATGACATAATACATGAATATTTTGCTACACATCTTGTGTACACTTGATTTCTCCCACTGTATTTTTTAAATCTAACATGAAAGCATACAGTAAAATGTTATTTACTGTGAACTAGAATGCCGATAATGAAATTTGACACATGTAGAAGACTAGAGAGGAAGTCATAAGAGATGGTCACATTTAAGTGTCTGTAATATCCTTGACAATATGATAATGTATTATGTCAGTTCAGGTTTCAACGTTTCTTCCACAGCTGAAGATAGAAACCCACAAGTGAATGTAAAGCCTGTATTTCTTTGTTTATTCTAATATTGTAAAGGTGTAAGCCTCAAGCAGGAGCCGCAATTACGCAGTAGCTAACCTTGGCAAAGCAAATTGCTTTGTGTCTGGGAGTAGAGATTTGTGTAATTCCAGACTTTGTTGTGTATTTCATATTATGGTTTGGCAAACCACAGTGCAATGTGTTGCTGTACTACTACTGTAAAAGAGGGCAATTTTTTGTCTGTTAATAGATTGTAGCCACAGGCAACCTGGAGAATCCTTACTCAGCACTTGGACTACTGCTAAAATTAATCATCCAAAGCAGAATATATACATATATAATATTTTCCTGAATATAATTGATTTATAGTCTTTAAACCAAAAAAGGGATTAAGATTGTGATCTCTGAGCCAACCGAATTATCTGTAGGCTGTTGAGAAGATACAAAGACTTGTGACAAGATTTGATGTTATTTGAATTCCAGGCAGAGCCATTTCCTTTTCCAAAGAGCAGTCAGGTTTATCCTACATAAAAGTACAAGAACTGGTACAAATAACTAGTTCCCAAATAGTGGGAATAGCAAAAAATGTAATTTAAAATATTTTGTCTAACAGTTGGTACTTTTGTGTCCTGAACCCCCATGCAGTTTTACTTGTGTCTCAATTGTTATTTTCGTCTTTGTTATTTGCAAACTCTGAGAACAGCTATTAAAATTAGTGTGTCTGAGTCCCAAATCTTTAGCTACAATAATTAAATAAGTCTTGGGAGCCAAAGCCAAGAAACTTCAATTTGACAGACGTATTTAAATTTGCTAGGTTATACAATATGTTCCTAAAGGAATATTTTCATTCCCCATGAGGAAAACAACTGCAGCTTTCACATGTTTCCTCTAGAAATATTTGTTTGTGTCTGATAATTGTGTATATCTTAACAAATGCAAAACTGCATGTAACTGTAGAACGTATCTCTGTCTGATTTGTGTATTGGGTGCCCAAGGGATTTAGTTGTATTGATTTGTACTTGTTCCTGAGATAAATGATTGAAGGAGGATATAATGTTACAAACTCTTTATCACACCCCAGTATTGTGCTCAAGAGCCTGGTATTTCTCAGAGAGGCAGAGGAGAGGTTGACAAAGAAAGCAGTTGATGACCATAGTTGAATGCTACTTGCTGGTCTACAGTCTTCTTTATTTAAAACCGATGTCATTAAACAGCTTCCATAGAGACATTACCTCTGCTAGTGATTCTTGATTAATATTTTGGGCAGCAACATAGACAAAGATCCCACCTCTGCTATATGTGACTGGAAAGAAGAAAAATCTTGTTCTTGTAACCTGTTGCATCCTGAAAGACTGGATAAGATTTTTAAATCCAGAAAGTTACTAAGAGTTCCATATTAAAGGACAGGATACTACAGATGCATTCTTTCTGATGAATCTTTCATGATCAAATAATGAAATTAGTATCAATAATTATTAGTTTAAGTATTCAAGAACGTAACTGATATAACACCATGCACAAAATCCTTCATTTATAACAGTTTCTGTTTCATTGGATAATGGTGTTCAACAGTTCTTGGTTAAAAAGAAAAAGAAAAAAAGAAAAAAAGTATATGTTCCTGATAATTAGTATAATGGTTTGACTGCGTATGGAACAGCGTCTGAAGTGTCTCTTTCAGGCAACTGTTCTGAAATCAGACTTGAATTTTGCAAGAAAATTTTTGCACCTTTGAACAACTCAACAAATGTAAGATCTGATTTTCAAAAGTGTATGTTGAATTGCAAAGTAGAATTTTTGGAACTTCAGCCTAGTACATTTTGGAGGTACGTAGGATTGTATAGCAAGAGGTGTGTTCATCATGCAGTGATAATCAAGTGGTGTTGAGGGGACCCTTGCAAGACTAGACTCTCAAAGAAGGAAAATGTATTTATGATTTGCAGGTACCTTTTCAGAAGGGCAGAAGAGCAGATTCACAATGCCTTCACATATATAAAAACTATTTGTTGACCTCCATGTTGTTTATTTGTTGAATGTTTAGTACAAGAAAGAAAAAAAAAAAAGGAGCTTATTCCTAAGAATTGGAAAGTATTATTGTTATTATTTTGGTAACAAAAACTTAGTTGAGATACATAAAAGCTAGGGATTGAACAACAGATTTCAGAATTATTCAGATTCATAAAACTGGTGCAGAAATTTGTATTAAATGCTAAAGCCAGCTTAATCTCTTCTGCGCATTGTTTTCTTAGCATTCTCTGATGAGGACACTCTTTTGGGGAAGGGAAGGCTTCTGATCTGTTTTTAAACTCTCTCCTTTTGATACGTTACAAATCAAAAAGATATTTTAAATAGTGTATGTGCCTAAACTTTGATGTATATTAGCATTTACATGAGGAATACATGTTTATACAATACAAGCTGAGCAGTCTACCAGTTAATTCTTTTTCAGAGTTTTTTCATATTCTGCTGAAAACTCTTTTAGGCAAATTCTAACCTTTGCCGTCCCATTCTACTTGTAACTGTGACCTCATAAATGCACTCCAGTAAGAGAAATAATAGGAATTTTTCACTACGTACAGTCAGTCTTGCAAAGATAATAGCAAAATGCTATTCATAGGGGATATTGCCTTTTGTTTTATTTTATGTAACTCATTAACATTGCCATTATCAGTGACATATCTGTCCAGATGAAATATAAAATATTATTAACATAGAAAGAAAGTGTCTCCATATTAGGTATATTTCCAACCCCAGTATTAAAAAGTGGCAAAGGAGATGAAATACTAACACTTAAAGTACCAGCAGTCTCTTTGGCAAAGAAGTATTAAAAGCAAAAAGTGAAGTGACTAAAAAAGAAATTATTTTAATAAAATTTGCTTACCTGTAATTATAAAGAATGATACTAGAAGACATTAGAAGGTAGTTGGCTGTATGGTCTGTAATGTTTAGAGGGATCCTTTATGTTCCTCTGTAAGGGTACAAATGGACTCAGATTAGTTATGGTTAGCTCTTTTTTTAAGTGTACAATTGGCATTGGACACTCTTTGTTTTCTTCCCCTTTGCATGCTAGAGCCTTGGTCTTCTTTAATGACTCTGTTATTGTAAAACCTTCTTCAGCTAAGAAGGGATAAAGTGGCTTGGAAGAGAAAGTGTCAAAATTCTTTGAATTGTCTTGTCAAGATCACTGTAAAATAATGCAAATAGTGTTTTGTTTGCCTTTTTTTCTCAAACTGTTATGCAGTCTTCTCCATTGTAATTTGCTGAATAGGATGGGCTATAAGTTCATACTCAGCACTGTCTCAGTTGTTGTGGGGTGCATAGACAAAGTAGTTACAGTGCACCTAATCTTGTTCATAAGAGGCCTGAAGCATTTGGCCGTCTTCCATATGTTCTCCAAAGATGTAATATATATCTATAGAGGTACACTTTGGACTTTTTGATAGTTATGATATTCAACTGGATAAATAATTAAAAATGTAATTCAAATAGCTTTACTTGAAAGACACAATAAATTTTCATGAATATAATGGCTGAGATAGCTGTTGTTATGGTGTATATCTGAATAATTAGTTAAATTATACCTAAGCTTCAGTTACAGTAATTATATTTTAACCTTGATTTTTTATTATGTTAATTGAGCATTAGTATGCATGGAATTGAATGTGCAGTTATGAGTACAATGGAATGTCTAACTACTTTGTCAATTTGTAAGTTTATATTTCATTTTGACTAAATAATGGAATTTATCTTTCTGCAGAAGACATTGTAAGTAGAATATATATATAATTGCTTTTATTTTAACTGCATTCAAACACTGCAGAAAGAGCATACAAAAATAAATGGAAATGTGCAGCATAGTCAATAGTGAAACAATTTTTTGTAAATGCCAAACAGCTGATACTGATGGTACTAAGTTGCCTTAAATTGAGGTCATGCATCGCAATGTTGACCCACAGCTACCTATGCTAAATTGTTGGTAGCCACTGTGAGAAATAGAAAGCAAATGCAGTCTCTGCCGTATCTAGCCTAGCCTTCTGGAAGCTACAGGTCCAGTTCATGTCACAGGAAGGAACAGGATTTGTCTAAGATCTTTGCCACAAATTGTAGTGTGGTGGTTTTGTTTTTTTATTTTTATTTTTATTTTTCCCTGTGCAAATGAAGTCTCAAGTCATCCCAGGGTAGCTTTCAGGGCTGGACTCGGATTTCAGCAGTTTTGAAACACACAGAAAAATGGATGGAAATAAATGTCTTAAAACCATCAGCAAAGGAATCAATCTGAATGAAAATCTTATCCAGTCGATGTTTGGTTTATTATCCCCAGTACCTTGCAAGGTTAACAAATGTCTTTCATCATTAATACAAAACTTTGTAAGGTAGCACTCTAAACTTACAGAAGCCTCCTTGAGTCTTGGATTGTTTCTTTTTCTAGAAAGATTCACAACAATTTTCACTGTAAAAGAGGAGAGCAACGTATTTAGGAAAAGATTGGAATACAATATTTTAGAGGTTTCAAGAGCTACTCTCAGCTATTTTTCTTAAGAATGACATGTTCTGTTGACCTTTTCAGGAAGTATAATAAAAATGTACTATTGCAAGTGTAAATTCTTTATTTCGCATATAAAGTATTCTGGACATATTCTGTTGATTCCATCTGTTGCAGCTGTTTCACTTTACAAGAGTAATTAAATAGTAAGTGGAAGTATTGACAAAGCATAATCATGTTCTGAAAACAAATCTTCAATAGGAAGGAAAAAACTTGCATTCTATCTCTCAACCTGGTCAGGATATGTAACCAAAGTAACTAAAAAGATCTGAAGATAACCTGTACTAAATCTTTCCATAATGATGCAGGAACCCTTGTATTAGTCTGACTTCCAGCCTGTAGTTTTTAGGTATTACCTTAGGATTCACTGTGTCTACTCTACTGTGGGCAGAAAAGCAGAGAGAAATTGGAACCTGTAGTTATATGTTCTTTATATTTAAAATTAACTTTTTTCTCCCTGCCTCTCATGTTGTTTACATGAATGACCTAAAGAGAAATGCTATCATGCTGACAATAAAAGGGCAGAAGACAAATACTTGTTTTTCTCAGAGCTAAGATTGTCATTTTGCTGCAAGATAATGTATAGTTCAGAGAATATAAAAACACATATTTCCAATTTGATTCTGGTAGCATCATACATGAGGATGTTTGTTAAAGAGGGATATAATTGATGTACTGAGCAGCTTCCTTTTTTTGCTTTAATGTAGTTTACAGTATATCATTTAGTGGAACTATTTTCTGGTATCATGGCATAACTACTTGAAATACTCATTTCATTTTGGGCTGGAAGGGACATTTAAAATCATCTAGGTTCAACCACCCTGCTATAGGCAGGGACACCTCCCTCTAGACCAGGTTGCTCCAAATCCCATTCAGCCTGGTCTTTAACACCTCCGAGGAGGGGACATCCATGAGCTTTCTGGGCAACCTGTTCCAGTGTCTCTTCAACCCCAGAATTTAAAGTCTTTAGAATTTAAAGTCTAAATAAATTAAAGAGTCTGAAGCTACTCTCTTGCAGTTTATAGCCATTTTCCCTCATCTGGTCACTACTTGCCCTTATGAAAAGTCCATTCCCAGCTTTCTTGTAGGCCCCCTTCAGGTACTTGAAGGCTGCTATAAGGTCCCTCTGTAGCCTTCTCTTCTTCAGGCTGAAGAGATAACTCTCTCCTTCATTCTATGTAGGGGAGAGGTTTCAGCTCTCTCATCATCTTTGTGGTGCTCCCCTGGACCCCCTCCAGTAGCTCAATGTCCTTCTCGTATTGGGGGCCCCAGAACTGTGTTGTATGCTGGGTGGGCTCTCATGAGAGCAGAGTAGAGGGGCAGAATCACCTTACTGGACCTGCTTGTTTATCTCCAGTATTTTTATTTTTTTTGGACATTTACTCAGTGATGTTGCTGAGAAAATAACAGGTATAGTATTGTACGTAGTGGGAGAGTTCCAGTAAAAAGCTAGAATCTCTATATGCCATTTTTTCCCTTCTGTTCAGATTCCTTTCTACTTTATGACTGATACAGGCATGTAGAGATGGAAAAACATTAGGTCCATGAGTTCATTAGTGAATATGATTGAATTTATTTACTAATGGGAATGTATTAAGTGTTCAAGGTCAGCACTAATGGATGCAGTTGCAGGATAAGGACCAAGCAAATTAATAGTATTAAATCATGTATTCTCATTGTATTCTTCTTTATGAAAATTAAAGGTTGCTGAGTGGGATCTTGTTTATTAAAAGCTCTATGCACCTCATAGGAAGCACAGCACTAAACTTGTATCTGCGTAATTAGCACTGGGGACACTGAAGTGTTTTTATTTCCAGATGCAAATTGAGTAACTATTGTCTAATCGAGTTCCAGCTAAAGGACATCAGGCATCTGTTATTTTTTGCAACCATGCACACTAACTTTTTTGTTCTTTGTGGTATGGATCCCGACTATATGTATCTATCCAGACAGAAACTTCATGCTGAGTAAATGTCCCTGAATTTACCCCTGAGTGTGATTTGTTCTCTTGTGTTCTTAGTTCTTAGTTCTCCAAGGAGAGAACCTGCACCGGAAAAACAGCATTGTTAGTGTGCCTGAATCTTTCCAGTAAAGCAAAATTTATACAGTGCACTCTATTCAGTAGAAACTTGATAGTATTTTACTGTAGTTTCAGTGTTAAAGTTCATTAAATGAAGAATCCACAGCTTCCACCAGGTTATGCAGAAAGATCAACATTATTGAATCCATATCTTATGGTAAATATGATCTTAAAGATCATTTGTTTTGATGATTTGGTTGGCTAGAAGATGAGCTAGGGAAAAAATTTACGTTTACCTTATTTAAAATAACTTATTGTTAATCTGTAACTACTTATAAGGTACAGTTCTGTACTCTTCCCACCTCTTTCTCTTTTTTTTTTCCCTTCTATTTCTGTATCTACTGGGACATCCACAGGCAGACTGTTAACTTCTTTGACATCATCCAAAGTTCCATAGATACTAAAATTTTACATTGTTGCTATTAGGATCAAAAGCCATTCTAATTACTAACCAGCAATGCTCATCACTATTGTGATAAATTGTCTTTTGACAGGATTAAAATATTTTGATGATGTTATTCATCAAATAAAATGCAGTGTCTGTATTTCTCTTTTTCTTTTTCTTTTTCTTTTTCTTTTTCTTTTTCTTTTTCTTTTTCTTTTTCTTTTTCTTTTTCTTTTTCTTTTTCTTTTTCTTTTTCTTTTTCTTTTTCCCAGACTCCTGAATCTTGTTACTAAAACAGGAGATATATATTTACACTTTCGCTAAAGCTGGTATTTGTAGATCCTCCATTTCAAAGAGTTACTTTGTTCTTAAGTGATTAATCATATATTTGGTTCTCTTAGTCAGAAACATAAAATAAGAGGGGAAGGGGGGGAGGGGGAACATTCTGTAATTTAGAACCTTTTAAAAACTTTTCTCTTTCAAAACTTTTTTTCTTTAAAAATAGAATAGCTTAATTTTGACAGGTCTTTTCTGTAAATGTAAATCATCTTCATTGAATGTTGGATTAGATGATGGAATAAATAGGATAGATTTAGTGTCATTATGGCTAATGAGGCACCCTTGCAATCAAGCTTGCTTCATAGCAATGAATGCAATTTCAAGTAATGCTGTACAGCTAAGAAGAGATGGACAGTCGCTGAAATCAGAATCACTTTATACCTTTTTTCAAGTATTGTCTTTAAGCCTGCTAGGCTTTAATAGTTTTTGGGTAGTTATGTTTCTGTTGCTTAGAGAACACATGCATGCATGCGTATGTATGTATGCAGATACTGAGCGTGTACTCTCTCTCAAGACTAATGTCTGTCTAATATTGAATATGAATGTGATGCAGGTGTATCTCCTTAGAGCAAGGCCTACTGTGTATACAGGGGAAGTAAACCTAGTAAGAATTAGTCTTCATAGATCTATCTTCCTTCTGCGTTGGTCTGTTTATGCTGACCCATGTTCCTTTAGAGCAGTGAAGCATGAATAGCAGCCCAAAAGTCAGAGAAAGGGACAAAAACCTTTCCATGACTGTGAGCAGTGCTGTGTTAAGTGGTGGTAATGAGTCTGAATTGCTTCACTTACCTACACAGTAAAAGGTAACTGTGCTTACCTTGAAGACTGTACCCCAAGGGTCTTTTTTACATAGAGTTTTGTTTTTCTTCTTTAAACAGCTCTGAAATGGATATACTCTCTGCTAGCTCTGAAGGCATTCTTATTGGCTACTGTCCACAGCAAGATGCACTGGATGAACTTTTAACGGGTTGGGAGCATCTCCATTATTACTGCACATTGCGTGGAATTCCAAAACAACATATTTGTAAGGTAATTCCAGAACAGATTTGTATGTGGAGCTGCAGCTAGGTAGGGCCAGTTGAGTTTTTGAAATGATGGTACTCTTCTACATGAAAGAATATTTCATCTTAAAATTGTTAGTCATAAAGTTTTTATTATTATTATTATTAATATTTTCTGATTCTCTCCCCCATCCCACTGGGAGTGGGGAGAGTGAGTGAAAGGCTGTGTGTAGCTGCTTGCTGGATTAAGCCACAACAAAAACCTGAAAACCTGTGTGCTGAGGCCAAACATGAGCTGTCAACATTAAGCTACAAAGTGTCTTCACCTTCACAAGACAGTGGTTGCATGCAAACTGCCTGCTGGAAGCGGTCTGAAACATTCCAGCTGCTATACCAGGCCTGGAGTTGTTGTTACAAGAGAAGAGGTCATCTCTGTTGATGGAAGTTTCTGATACAACCTGAGCTTAAGCAGTTCAGTCTCAAGTGAAAACTGGAGCGTGATGGGAGATCAGTAGCATTCCTGTTGTATAGTGTGGTCCATTCATTGTAAATGGTAGGTCTGTGTAGTAGTATTTATTGTCTGCCAAGAGAAGTTGTGGATACCTCATCTCTGGAGGTGTTTAAGACGAGGTTGGATGGGAACCTGGACAGCCTGATCTAATGAGTGGCAACCCTCCCCACTGCAGGGGGTTGGAACTGGATGGGCTTTGAGATCACTTTCAACCCAAGCCAATCTATGACTGTTCTTGCAGTGTCCATAATGCTGCCTATTTTCTTCCTTTTTCTTTTCTCTGAAGCAAAACTGCATCACTTTTTCTTACCTACCTGTTGTCTTCCTGGTTATTGCCTTAGGGTCCACCAAGTGGTTTACAGTCCATTCCTAGTCTGTTGAGTCTGACACCTTCATTTCACAATTTTTTTCCCATCAGCTAGATACCATTCAAGAAGAAAGTCTTCTGCAATGGAACGCTGAGTATTCAGAAATAACTGCTATCTTTCCATATTAATAGCATCAGAGTAGATAATATTTAAATGTTTCCTTAAGCTAATTAATTGTGTGTTTCTGAATCAGAGGTTGAAGGAAATAAAAGATTCTTACAAGTCTTTATACTTTCTACTGGCCTATCACCTTAATAGAGCCTGCCTGGACATTCGCTTAGTGTTTTAAAAATACACTTCTTGCAGGATGCTTAGAAATTGCGCTATGGCCTTCAGCTTAGGTGTATGCAGTATTTAACTCAACCACTAATGTCTGTTTCAAAGTACTGACAAGTACAAATAACTTGAATATGTTTCCCTTGATCTAAAGAAAATATGTGAAAAAATGATTGTTAATGCTCTAAACCACTCAACTATAATGACTTGTTTTCTCCATTAACAGGAAGGTCTAGCAGTTGGGCTAAAAGCCTGTCATAACTAGGATTTATTATTATGGTGCTTTAATAGACACATAGGTGGCAACAGATTCTGGCATTTCTCCTGGATCTGTGTAGGCATTCAGAAAGATGCTGGTAAATATTCATACATCTTACGATTATTGAATACTTTTGGTCCTCAGTGCAATTTAAAACAAGAATCAAATTTGGATAGTTTAATTACAGCACAGTGCTTTTAAAAATGCTGTAAATATGGCTCTCAAGCTTTTATTCTTACCATCTTCAGAAGAAGGAACAATATATTCTTATAATAGTACAAATGGTCTTAAATGTCCAAATGATGCACCATGTGCTATAAATGAAGCAGTTTTTAAGACATCCTAAGAAGAGTCTAACTGTCAGAAGCACTTGACTGACAGAAGTTCCTAGTTTTAAATGAATTTCAGAGCACTCACTAAACTCACAAATTTGGGTTCATTTGCAATGTTTTCCTCTCAGCAAACACACTCCAAGAGTACAGAGTAAACATTCTCTCCCTTTGTGAATAGATCAAAGCCCATGGAGCTAGGCAGATGGTGACTCTGAGAGAGGAGTGGAGTAGGAATGAGCCTGTAATGTAAGTTCCCACAACAGTTTGGGAGACAGCTATGTTGTCTGGATGAGGAACAGGATAAGAAGGTAGTGTGGAGTCTTGAGAATAGATACATATCTGTTGTGTGCTTAAGGACCTGCATTTCATAAATACCCTGTCCTGTGCAGCACTGAACTCAGGTGTCTGGGAAATCTTCCAGATTGCGATGAGCAGGAAGATACCACCAGATTTCTATTCTGTGTCTGCAGTGTCTCTCTGCATGTGCATATGCAAATAAATACTGATGTGATTGCTGTCTCCTGCCTGTATTTGGTGAGGAGCCACAGAGTTACCCAGCTTTCTGTTTTTCTTCTGCAGTTCATATGACAACTTTGCACTGCAGAAAATCTAGTGTTCATTACATTGCAAATGTAGATGTGTTTATGAGTAGTTGATGTACCTATGAGTTTCCACTTTGTATTCAGATCCAGGTGTTCTCAGGCAATTAGTAAACAGCTATTCCAGTGGCTGATCTGAAAACCATGTGTAGAAGAGTGGTAATTTCTGTACTGTTCCCCCTTTGAGTGAGTTATTTAGAGATGAGTTACAATTTTGTGGTGCACTGAGGGGAGATAACTGTTAATCTGCAGGCTACTCTGAGCCTTAGATGATGTAGGGGTAGCCTTTTGTGCCTTAGTTTCACATTTATGATATAGATACCATTCTTCCTTTTAGCTGCCCTAGTTTTTGGTCTACATAAATAGCAGAGCAGACTTTGTTGCCATATGCTTGTGATTAAGGCATCAAAGGCCTCCCGCAAATAATATTTAACTACCCTGTTTTACCTTCAGCAGCTGAAGTGCAGCTTCCTCAGAGGAAAAGAAGTATTTTTGACAGCAGGCCCTTTCTGCAGCGTGGCATTACTGTGAAGTGTTGAACAACTGCTGCGCTTCAACACAGAAATGACTGGTGCCTGGAGAAAGTATGCATTTTAGTTGCCTGTATTAAAACAAAAACAAAAAACAAAACAAACAAACAAACAAAAAGGCTTGAGAGTGCTTTGGAATAGCAGTTGTATGGAAATGTAAGCTATTATTTTCTCATTCCCTTCTGCCCATGATACAGTCTTCCCTGTCTGCTTCTTCTGAGTGAGTGTTGATGCCAGTGAGCACAAACACACACACACAAATATTCTAAAGAGCATGTAGCTTTGATTAGGATGTGGTTAGCAACCTACATTTGGGGTTTTTTTTGGTTGTTGTTTTTTGGTTCTTTTTTATTTGTTTTTAATAATTTGACAGGCAGGTGAGCTACAGGATGACTTGCTTCTGATGAAATCCACTGAAGCACCAACTTCAAGGTTCAAATCCATTGCTAGACAGATTTATCAGCAGCAGGAGTTAAGTGCCTGACATAAAGTTGAGTGCATGTAATGTTCCAAAACAATAATTAACTGAATGGGAAAGGAAGAGAAAAACGGGTCATTTACTTTTCAATGTTAAGCTTCAAGTAATGTGAAGTTTTACTTTACTTCCCAAAGCTGCTTGGAAAATTGATTGTTTTATTTTCAGTATTGGATAGTTTGGAGTAGAACTTTTGAGGTGTTTAGGCATAATTTAGTTTAGCATATTATTTTAATAATTATTTTTATTTCCTTAATATATCAAGTTTCAGTATCTCAGTTTGTTCCAGCATAAAATCTGTTAAAAAACATAAAATACTAATACAGCATTACATGGGAACTATCATCTGTATGAAAACAAATGCATTCCTAATCTCAAAACAGGCTCCACCAGGCCTCCAGAGGCAATATCTTGCTTTGCCAATCCGATTTCTCTTTATGTTCTCTCTCTAGCAGTATTTTTGTACTGTCTCTGGACTCTCATTGGCTTGCTTATTTGCCGTATTCTAGAGCTGCTGGAGACAGGAATTTGTAAAAGCACTTATCTTTTGCACGTGCACAGCTTTCATGCTTGCTTTTTCTTTTGACCCCAGCAGAATTACACTGTAGAGTTTTATAATCTGGGATAAAGAACTGTTTTCCTTTAGAATTCTGACCATAAACGTACATAATCCTAAAAGAAGTCTAACAATTCTGAGTTTACTCTGTGTTGTGTGGATTTGATGATCGATTGTTACTTAGGATGTTTAATCTATATGACATGAAAATTTTCACACAACTTGGTAGAACAACTGTTTTTCAGTTAACTCTAGAATTTACCTCATGCTGATTATAATTTCTAAAAGATGTATGAATTTTCAGAGTTAGGTCAGTTTTGCTTTACACATTGTACTTATTTTGTAAGAAAATATGCAAAATTAATACACTGTTCCTCATAGCCTTTCAACTCAGGACAAGTATGTTCTACATTTCCAGTTGTCTAATAGATCGAAGCCTCTCCAACACAATATAGTTTTTCTAGAAAACATACTAGCTGATCACTCTCAGTACCTTTTATTATTTACTTGACTTAACGGTAACTTTGGAAGAGTGGAAAAAAATTAGCATTATGGGTAATGTAGTTAGCGTCATTTCCTGCTTTTCAGTGACAAAGGTGGATACAGGGCATCATTCCTACTGTAATCTTTACTCTCACAAAAATTAACATGTGCAAATATTAAAGTTACCTTGCTGTCTTCTTTAGAATAAATGTAGTCTTCAGGATATGCACAGTGTTTTCAGTTATTTAGCTTAGATTTTGCTGGTTCAATGACTTACTCTAATCCATATTTCAAAGTCGGGGGAAGTGTTAAATTAATTTGAGAAAAAGAGAAATTTTTCTTAACATAATATATTAGGCTAGAAAAAAAATAAACTTAAGGGATATCGAAAATAGGCTACTTGTTATTATTACTTAGTTGAAGTGAAGACAAAGAAAGGACTAGATGAGAAACATATTTATGGTTTATGGTTCTTTGTGGTTCAAAGGCAGTCATAAAGCATTTATTTGCATATAACTGCATTTTTAATTTGACCTCAGCTTGCTAAGTAAATTGATATATCTCCTCACTCTCCTCTGCTGAAAGTAATTGAAACCAAAAATAGAACGTCGTGATGAATATGACAAAGAGGGAAAGAATGTGATTGTGGATATATCTCACATTCACAAAAGGAAGGAAGCCATTAGAATTGTGAATGTATTGCATAATTGTGTATCTGAAGATTTGTCACATGTCCAATTCTGAATTTAATTTAAAATGCCTTTAGAGGGATTTTCATTTTCACTTTATGGTATACTGTGTTGTAAACCACAAGACACAACTGTCTAAACAGATAAATGAAGTTATAACAGAGATGTGCAGGCTCTTCCACAGAATATCTATTATATCTGTTTTCATTCAGATGACATTTTCATTATTAGTTAGTTCATATTAATGAAGCCAAGGCTGTTACTACTGGAAAGTCTTATAATACACTTTCAAGAAAAGAGAAAAAGTTTGGGATCATCTCTTGAAAGAAGAATGAACTCTATATTAGTGTTATTTGCTGATGGGTACTCTGCAATACTACTCTGAAATGTAAGAGTTGAGAAGGGCTACAGGATTAGGAGACTTTTTAGGTGCAGCTGAGAAGCCACTATGAGTAAGAAAGATTAATAATTCTGTCCTGATGTCACGTATGTGATTCATCTCCAAAACTGTTTGGATTTTATGTGTTTTGTGCAAAGATGTATGTATCTAAATATGAAGTCAGATTGTTGTGCGTACTGTAATGAACTACAGTGAGCTACTTATCTTGAAAGCTCTACACATTCAGGGCAATAGCAAATTCAGTATTATGAAATGATTGCCACTACTTTGTTTTGCCTTTAGTAAAACTAGTCTTGCAAAATTTCCATAGCAAAGGACTTACCAGACTTTCTCTCCTTCTTGAAAAAAGCAGGACATAGCTTAGTCATGAGTATTTGTGCACTGAATTCTCTTGCATTTACCAAGTGATTGGGAGAACTGTACATATGAAATTACAATGTTCATCTTGAAAAGTTGGCTCTTTTTAATGTTACTTCCTACAATGAACATTATATTCGTGCCTTCAGTAAAAATAAAAATAACAAATAAGAGAGCTGGATTTAAAATTATTGCTACACTAGCTTGCTAAAAGCTTCTAATCAATGATTAAGTCTCCTTGGGGGCTACCAGACTACAGTATCACTTAACTTTAATGTTTTCTCTCTGTGGCAGTATTCCATTGCTTTCTAAATTCTTCCCCGTGCATTGTTTCTTTTAAAGAATGATGCTTAGCAACTTACAATTGTAGTAATACACCAAAACCATCTTAGAAATAGTGGTCTGGTCAGAGTTAAATGTTTTTGCTATGTTGCATGTCTGATAGGTAGCCCTTTTTTCCATATAGTTTAATAACTATTGAAGTTGCAGATTTTGATATATGTTCATTTTGGTGTAAACAAGAGATGACACATTTTTTCACTTTCTGACATCACCTTAACATTTTATGAAATTTTCTGTGCAATTCTCTGAATATTTTTTGTGGATTTGTAATAGGATAATTATGTTGTCAGTAACGTGCATGCATGCATACACATTGGTCATAAAATTAATTCAGCTTAGATGAGTGGATAAGCTTTCTACTAAGCAAAACAAAGCAGAACATCAAGTAATATAAAAAAAAATAAACCAAGCAAAAATAGAAAAAAAAAAAAAACAAACACATCCAAACTGCTCTTAGAATTAAACTTAGACTCTCAAACGTATTTCTAAAACCAAGGAATATTTGAGTATCCAGCATCTTCACTGTGTATGCAACAATAGTTTGTAAAGGAAAGGAAAAAAACTATGAATTGCCTCTGAAATAACAGAAGATATGAAATTATCAGTATAAAGTAATCTGTAGATGACTTAATGGTTGTTGATTAAGGTATTTTGCTTAAACTTTCTTGACTTTTTGTACTTTGAAAAAAGTTTTTGAAATGTAGCTTTTGTCTGAGAACATGAACTGCTGTCAGATAATAAAATAAGATACAGAGTAGTTAAGCTACTTTGCAATACAAGTGCCAGGATCCATGCTAGAGTACGCCAGATTATCACCACTGCAGCATTATTCCTTCCTACAAAGAACTCCCTCTTGGAGATGTATTTATATATTTATTTTTCCATTATACTGAAAATCTTGCTTAAAAGATCATGACTTTTTCCTGAGAAATTTGCATGAAACCATGTTTATGGTAGTTTATTTGAAATTGTAATGAATATTAATTCACAACATTGTTTACTGAATTTTTTTTCTTTTGAATTTTCTACATTAACAATGTCCATCTGATATATCTGATCTTTCAAATAATTGATTTTTTTTTGTTGTTGTTGAAGGCAGCGTAGAGGGAGCAAAAATAATGCAATGTATTGCAGAAGATGAGTGCATGGTGCTCTGTTGTTTCAAACTGACCATCAGAGCAACTACAAACAAGAGCTAGGTCTAGCTTCTGATATAAAAGAAGACTATCAATTTCATTCTAAACTAGCTTTTGTCTTTGAGAAACTGTGTGTCTTTGACCCAGTATTTGCTTTTCTGCCATTTATATCTTTTTGTGGCTGATGTAGAATTTTGTTTCCTGAATTTTCAGTCACAAAGATGTTTGATCAAGTGAATACTGGAAAACTATGTGAAATGAAGGACAGTTTAGTCATTGAGCTGTCAAAACAAAATAAATGCATCATTCTGTTTCAAGGAATGGCATAGTCAAATTTTCTGTATAAATATGTACTTATCCTTTGTGGGAGTGAAAAGAGACCCAGAACTGTGGGTCTGTGTGCCTCTAGGATTCAAAATTAATGATATTCAGCAAACGAAGATAAATAAGGAAATAACTTGTATGTTTGTTTGTCAGAAGAGTGAACCGGGTGCTTATTCTGCTTAAACATGCTTCTGATGTCTGAAATCTGGGAAGAAAAACTCTCTCACTTGCATATGGTGTTAGAAAGCCAGTGTTCATTTATTTCTCATGAAATATACCAGGTGACTTGGTCAATCAAGCACGTGCTCTCCAAGTTCTGTTTCTACATTTAAATGCTTAAGACATACATGTACAATACAGTGGCATATTCATCCTTTTAAAGTATTAATTTTTTTTCCAAGAACTCATTAATATATGCTAATATCCCTTTGGGCATGCGCGGTTGTGTCTATGGTGGTTGTACAACTATCTGCTCCCTCCCCTTCATTTCTCCTTTATCAAAGTGACTTTTTGGCCAACCTTTAGCTGTTTTTCTCTAGTTTGGAAAATTCCCATTGCTTGTTATACTATAATGACTAGTTTTCTATCTTGGTGCGCTATTCCTCAATACAATTTATGTGAAATTCAAGAAAAAGTCATTGCTCCTGATGGATGCAAAGATGAAAGTAGTCTACTATGACTTAAGTGCTTCTGTGAAGCAGAATCACTGAGGAAAGCAAGGCTGTTCATGTACCAAACAAAGTTAAACTGGAAAATTTTAGAACTGGCACACATTGATTCCTTTTGGTCCGTAAGCTAATACATTGATGCTATTGCTAAGCCAAACTATATCACTACCTAAATTGGCTTGTTCTTTCTGACCTTCAAATTTCTAAATGGCAGGTAGCAGAGGACCTTGTTAACCGGTTGCAGCTCAGTGCCCATGTTGACAAACTGGTGAGAACATACAGTGCTGGCACAAAAAGAAAGCTCTCTGCTGCTCTGGCTCTAGTTGGTAAACCACAAGTACTTTTACTGGTGAGTAAAGGCAATAGTGCTGTAGACTGCACTGAATTTCCTTGTCTTGAACGTTGCCCTCCTAAAAATCAGATAGTTTCCTGGTCATTCAAGGAACAATTTATACACAGCTGTACAACATTTCTGTTTGTTTTGCTATGTAAGTGTTTCATTTGCCAGTACTCACAGATCATGATCTGAAATTGTTTTTCAATTTTTCCTTCTTTTTCTTTTCCTTGATCTAGTGGGATGGACAGGGAAAAGAGTCCCTAAACAAGTACGAATACAATTGTAGCATCCAGTGACCCAAATGGATATGTAACTTATTTTAAGATTTATTTATGAAGAAAATAATATATTAATGATTTTTGTATTCTCTACTTTTTATGTAACATGAGAAAAATATATATGAACAATTATACTGGCTTCCACAAGAAGAAGGATTTTGATTTTAATTCATTATTTAATGCTGATGTATTTAGTTATTTATCTATATTCCTTACTACATCTTGCTTCTTAGATTTGGCCAGTTTTTATATTTTTATTGGATTCAGTAGTCAAAGCAATACTCCTAACTGATATTAAATTGAATTTTTGTCTTGGAGCCTGCATCCTACAATTTATTTAGGTCTGAAACTGGTCTTTCCACTATAAACAATGCTGTTTGTATTGAAGATTGGTGAATTAAAAAGCTGTGGGAATTGTGTCATTGTTTCTCCATATTCTTTTTCTCATTATTACATTGTATACTGGATCTGGTCCAGAGGAGGTCACAAAGATGATAAGAGGGCTCTAACACCTCTTCTTTGAAGACAGACTGAGGGATATGGGCTTGTTCAGCCTGGGAAGANACCCAGAACTGTGGGTCTGTGTGCCTCTAGGATTCAAAATTAATGATATTCAGCAAACGAAGATAAATAAGGAAATAACTTGTATGTTTGTTTGTCAGAAGAGTGAACCGGGTGCTTATTCTGCTTAAACATGCTTCTGATGTCTGAAATCTGGGAAGAAAAACTCTCTCACTTGAATATGGTGTTAGAAAGCCAGTATTCATTTATTTCTCATGAAATATACCAGGTGACTTGGTCAATCAAGCACGTGCTCTCCAAGTTCTGTTTCTACATTTAAATGCTTAAGACATACATGTACAATACAGTGGCATATTCATCCTTTTAAAGTATTAATTTTTTTTCCAAGAACTCATTAATATATGCTAATATCCCTTTGGGCATGCGCGGTTGTGTCTATGGTGGTTGTACAACTATCTGCTCCCTCCCCTTCATTTCTCCTTTATCAAAGTGACTTTTTGGCCAACCTTTAGCTGTTTTTCTCTAGTTTGGAAAATTCCCATTGCTTGTTATACTATAATGACTAGTTTTCTATCTTGGTGCGCTATTCCTCAATACAATTTATGTGAAATTCAAGAAAAAGTCATTGCTCCTGATGGATGCAAAGATGAAAGTAGTCTACTATGACTTAAGTGCTTCTGTGAAGCAGAATCACTGAGGAAAGCAAGGCTGTTCACGTACCAAGCAAAGTTAAACTGGAAAATTTTAGAACTGGCACACATTGATTCCTTTTGGTCCGTAAGCTAATACATTGATGCTATTGCTAAGCCAAACTATATCACTACCTAAATTGGCTTGTTCTTTCTGACCTTCAAATTTCTAAATGGCAGGTAGCAGAGGACCTTGTTAACCGGTTGCAGCTCAGTGCCCATGTTGACAAACTGGTGAGAACATACAGTGCTGGCACAAAAAGAAAGCTCTCTGCTGCTCTGGCTCTAGTTGGTAAACCACAAGTACTTTTACTGGTGAGTAAAGGCAATAGTGCTGTAGACTGCACTGAATTTCCTTGTCTTGAACGTTGCCCTCCTAAAAATCAGATAGTTTCCTGGTCATTCAAGGAACAATTTATACACAGCTGTACAACATTTCTGTTTGTTTTGCTATGTAAGTGTTTCATTTGCCAGTACTCACAGATCATGATCTGAAATTGTTTTTCAATTTTTCCTTCTTTTTCTTTTCC